>JADLZK010000176.1:0-96707 GCA_015847255.1 Hyparrhenia diplandra
CCTTTTATTAATAAAACATGCCACAATAAAAAGAAGTGATATTTCACACAAATTTTTAAATAAGACATTGGTCAAACTTTTGGGGTTGAAAAAATCAAACGAACTACAATTTAAAGCGGATTTAGTAATTTTAGGTTTTTTTTAGTCAAACCGTCTAAAAATTTGGTTCAATTCATAGAACAAAGTATTAAATAGAGTAAATTGCACCCTACAACTTGTATGGTTGTATCACTTTAGTTCAAAAAGTTGCAAACACATGTAAACGGATGCACACACTTGTTGAATGTGCACGTCTAGGGTCACATGTACGCACAATTCGCTCCATTACCCGATTAATTGGGGTCGGGTAGTTCGGGGTTTTGATAAATTCGGGTAATGGAAATCATTACCCCGATATGAGCCCCGAAAAATCACTACCGGCAATTTTCAGATTTGAGTTTTTTGGTCGGGATCCAATTATTTTGGGTTTGGGTAATGGTGTCAAAATTGGAAAAAGGTCAATATGCCCAGGGTGATTATGTTCCAAGGGATCTTATAGGAATTTTTACTACAAGATTTTGATCCTTCAATCTCCATTTTCCTCCATTCCAAAGGGGGCAAAAGGTTTCTTCTGTTTTCAGTTCTCTCCTTGGGGAGGATGTAAAATTACGTTGCGTATATAAATATAAATCCAACCCGTTTTCTATATCTGTGAGTTTAGTACTGTGCATATCAGGCCTTTCTCCATTTTTCCATTTCCAGATCGCCTCGCCCATCGTTTGGTTCTTCAATTCCAGATCGCGCTTGACTCTGGACTCTTGTGAGGTGGGCGCCGACGTCCTCACCTGCCAACTGCAAGACTGCAACTCCAGGGCCGTCGCCATCGCCACTCGTCAGAACGGGACCACGAACACGAGGGCGGAATGCTCAGTCTCAGGGCTCTCGTCGTCGTCGGCGCCCACACCTCGCCGCTGTCCTGCTCCACATACCACGCTCCCCGGCTCCAATCCAGACGCCCCTCTCCCTCACCCACTGCCCCGCCAGCGCCGCGGCTGCGTCCTGCGCGCCTCGCTCACTCTGCTTCCTCCGCCGCAGGAGCAGCCGTTTCGCAGCGGAGCGGACACGGAGGCCTACCATGGCCGCGGCAATCTCGCTGGAGGCCGGCGGTGGCCTGGCCCACGACCTAGGGTCCGCAGCCGTCACAGCTGGTGTCGCCCTCGCGCTCCTCAAATTCTTCGAGGAGCTCGCGAAGCCGCGGCGTCTTCGAGCAGGTTAGTTAGCAGCTACGCCCTTCGTGCATCGTGTCGCCCCTTTTCTTCTGCGCTTATCTTCGCTGATTTAGCGCGAGTACGAGATTACTGCTAGTAGCGTCAGAAGTTCGCTAGAGTACTAGCACTGCTGCATTACACTGATAAACGAATTGTAACTGAAACGAGTTGGGAATAGTTTCTATCAATCATGTGAAGTGCGCTCGTCTGTACTGCAATTTGCATGCTCAAACTACACAATGATGCGGTCGCTCGTTGTTGTTGAACCCAATTGCGGAAGCTGAGAGGATCACATAATCACTACTCACTAGCAGTCCAATGAAGTACTACCGGTACTAGCAGTCATAATCTTCTGTAACTAGTTCTAGGAGTAAAGGAAGCCACTATTGCATCGGGTTGATGTGTGAATTATGGTAGAATGAGTTGGGAGTTGGTATTATCCTGTGAACTGTGTTTGTCAAAAGTGTTTGGATGGCTTTCGATGAAGCGAGTTAAAAGTGATCCTGGCTCCATCTGAAGTTTAGAGATCACTGCAATGAGGTATTACAGCAGATTTACAGTATACTATTGTTCACATGACACAGGAGAGGAGCTACACTGTGCCTTTCAGAAGTTTTTTTCATTATTACTGTGAGATAGGATATTCTGGTGGAATTGGTGATGACTGATGAACTAGTAGCCAAATCCGCATAATATCTTAAATTGCTTAGTGCCAAATCATGAGTTTAGGTCTATGTATTTTCAGTTAGAATAATACTGAATGAATTCATGAGAGTTCAGCATCTGTTATTCAATACATTTAGAAAGAGTAAAAGTGCATTTCTACCAAAAAAAATTCTGTGAACAATACATTTGTCGGACTAACTCAATTTAGGAGCAATTCCAGGCTGAAATCAAAGGGCTGCCTGTATTTTTAAAATGCACTTTATTTTTGTGCAGAAACTCAGCAGGAAACTTGTTCATATAAGCGTTGGGCTGGTGTTCTTGCTTTTTGGCCCATTTTTAGGTAATATGATTCTGAAACGCGCCAGTCATCTATCATCATTTTGTTGTCAGATATTGACATTTATTGCAGCTCTGGATGGTATGCTCCTTTCCTTGCTGCGCTAGCACTCAGGGGTTAACGTTATAAGGATGCTTCTACTGGGTCTGGGACTTATGAAAAATGAGGCTATGGTTAAATCAATGAGCCGCTCTGGAGATTACAGGTTCACTTACATTACATATACCAATATATAGTCATTTGATACTGCTTATGCTCAGCTTTCCTGTTCTTACTTTGATGCTTCAGGTCATGGCACTCTGGTAACTGATTTTTCTTTTGAACACAGGGAACTTCTCAAGGGCCCACTTTATTATGCTACTACTGTAACTTTTGCCACATCTGTATTATGGAGAACCTCACCAGTTGCTATAGCACTTATATGCAACTTATGTGCTGGGGATGGTATGTGCATATATCTTTTGATCCTAGAATAACCCAGCATAATAATGTATTAGTTCCTTGACATAGTTACTGGAAACTTTATGTCATTAGTTTGCTCCTCTTTCCTCTATTTCTGCATATTCCCAATAGTTTCATACTACAAACATGAGAGTTAATCAATTGTCCCTGCTCTGCTGATGTTGATTTATGCATTCCCAGGTATAGCTGATGTTGTTGGGAGACGCCTAGGTAAAGAAAAGATCCCGTACAATCCCAACAAATCATATGCTGGAAGCATAGCAATGGCATTGGCTGGTTTTCTGGCCTCAGTTGGGTAATGCCTGACCTTTACTGAATTCTCAGTTGCATCAACTTATTTTTAATAATTCGGTCTCATTTATTCAGGTATATGCATTACTTCCACACTTTTGGTTTGATTGAGGAAACATGGTACATGGCTTTAGGCTTCCTCGTGGTCTCTGTAGCTGCAACACTTGTTGAATCACACCCCATCAGCACAGAACTGGATGACAATTTGACTGTTCCTTTAACATCATTCCTAGTTGGTAGCCTCATCTTTTGATGTTTAAGCTCGAAGGACATATGAGGTGTTTCTCCATCATGTTGTAGTTATGTAAAACGTTACTAAAATAATAATACTATAATTGTGAGAATCTGCACCTAAAGTTAGGAGAATATGTTCACTTTTGTTTATCATCCAGCATTATACTCCTTTGGATTGTAAATATAAGTCAGTTTAGGATATATGCTGGTCAAACTTTCCAAAAGGGAAAATGAGGAGTTTGGAGGGCCAATGCCCTACAGTATAAATATATTGAAAACTGACCAAAAGGTTGAAGTTAGAAAAAGTTCAAGAAACAAAGAAAGTTTTTTTTTTTTTTTTTTTGAAATTTTACCATTGTATATAAATAATAATTATGTAGAATAAGTTGTAACTTAATTTACATGATTTATAATGCAAACCCTTTTTTATTATTTAGAAAAGTATAACTTAATAGAAATAACTAATGATATTGAAGACAGTGTCAATGTTCATAAACGACTTATATTTTGTCCAGAGGGAGTATATGTTTTAATACATCCAGTCATAAAGTCTTCTTTTGGACAGAAATACAGTCAAAATTTTAAACTGACTGCTTACATTGTTTTGAAGAGTTAGATTACTTATATTCATTTGTATAACTATGTTACCAAATAAATTAGCAACAGAGTTGCCTTTTGAGGACCATGGTGTTGTGTTGCTGTCTAATATATGACCTGTGTTTTTAACCCTGAGTGGTTATATTGTGCATCTTATTAGTTTTCTTGTTAATCAGGCAAGCTTTTGCCCACATAGTTTTGTAAGGTCCTTTTCTTTTCATCTTATAGTCCATCACATTGCTCCAAATAAATGTCAAGAGGTAAGGTAATTGTAGTGATTATTTCATATTTTCATTTGTTTGAAAAAGGCATTTATTTCACCTTAATGAACCAAAACAAGCAAACCCAAATATCTTGATGAAAGGGTAAGGTTATCCTTGCTTCTCTAGGCACTCCTTCTGGTCAAACATCATCGGTTCCCCTCAATTGTGTAGGCTCTTTCAACCGCATCCTGCCAGATATTTGGGTGCAATCAGTTCCCTTATGCTGATGATCAGCCGTTTATCTCAACTTGTTAGGTTGTTAATCCGGGGATGCTGTACTGGAGGTAGACATGCCTCCCAGCATTTCAGTAAAGTGGCTAATCGGATAAGAAGTCCACTTTGGCTTGTTGGGATTTTACATTCGCATGCTTCTGTTGGATCGCGGATCAAAATCATTACATATTGAGGGTAATTCCTTGGACTTCGGCGCAACCTACATTTGTGTGCCATATAAGTAGTTCCAATAATCCAAGTTGTGGTTACAAAAAACAGAATGGTGACATCCTGTGCCGGATGAGACCAATCCCTAGCTGTTTCTTCATGCTCACCCTAACACAAGTGCGCCTCCAACGATACCAATCTTCAGAGTCGAATCTCCATTTGCATCTCCCCGACTGGTACCTGGAGCTGGAAGGAATGAAAGTGAATCTCCATTTGCACGGACAGACACTATCTTAACGGCCATTTTAGGTTCATAGATCTCTTGCTGTATAGGGCTTCAGGCCTTTTGCTGGACACAGTAATTTCATGGGGATAAATTCGATTCGCACAGGATTCCAAAAGGTATCGTATCATAAACCGTAATGGCCAGTGCATTGCGGATTTGCGGTAATTATCCCTATGCGTTCTCGGAGCCGTAGAAGAAAATGTCCCAAAAGTTTTGAGGAAGGAAATGATCCGCCAGAGCTGTCAAGTTTGACCCGGAACCGGCTTCGGTATCCCACATTTCGTCCCCACCACGACGTGGATTCAAGCGCACGTCACGTCTCACGAGCTCGGCTCCGCGAGCTGGCCCAAACATTATCAAACTCAACCTGCACTAGATTAGCTCACAAATTCGCCATCACAGCTTCGAACAGATGGCTATTAAACCCCCATCGCCATTTATCAGCCACTTCGCACGCCGTTGTTCACGTACACCTTGGAGGCTCGCTCGAACACTAAGCCAGCCAAATGCACGTCGCGTCCACCGGAATGGCGCCGCCACCGGAGGCCGGGCCGTATATGCCCGACCTCCCGGCGGTGCCGGCGTGGCTGAACAAGGGCGACAACGCGTGGCAGCTGGTGGCGGCCACGTTCGTCGGGCTCCAGTCCATGCCAGGGCTGGTCGTGCTCTACGGCAGCATCGTCAAGAAGAAGTGGGCCGTCAACTCCGCCTTCATGGCGCTGTACGCGTACGCGTCCACGCTCATCGTCTGGGTGCTCGTCGGCTTCCGCATGGCGTTCGGCGAGCGCATGCTGCCGTTCTGGGCCAAGGCGGGGCCAGCGCTGACGCAGGACTTCCTGGTGCGCCGCGCCGTCTTCCCGGCCACGGCGCACTACGGCCGCGGCGGCGTGCTGGAGACGCCGCGCACCGAGCCGTACTACCCGCAGGCGTCGCTGGTGCTCTTCGAGTTCGAGTTCGCGGCCATCACGCTGGTGCTCCTGGCCGGGTCGCTCCTTGGGCGCATGAACATCAGAGCGTGGATGGCGTTCACGCCGCTGTGGCTGCTCTTCTCCTACACCGTCGGCGCGTTCAGCCTCTGGGGCGGCGGCTTCCTCTACCAGTGGGGCGTCATCGACTACTCCGGCGGATACGTCATCCACCTCTCCTCCGGCATTGCAGGCTTCACCGCCGCATACTGGGTAAATCTCACGCCAGTATTATTACTAGCAAATCTGTACCTGTTCTAGTACCTTTATAACAATTGTCAACGTGATACTGACAGGTGGGCCCGAGACTGAAGAGTGACAGGGAGAGGTTCTCGCCGAACAATATCCTTCTCATGATCGCCGGCGGCGGGCTGCTCTGGCTTGGCTGGGCCGGGTTCAACGGTGGCGCGCCGTACGCCCCCAACATAACCGCGTCTGTCGCCGTGCTCAACACCAACGTCAGTGCCGCGACGAGCCTCCTGACCTGGACCTGCCTCGACGTCATCTTCTTCGGCAAGCCCTCGGTGATCGGCGCGGTGCAGGGGCATGATGACCGGGCTTGTCTGCATCACGCCCGGCGCAGGTAACGAGCGAGCCTCTCGATTTCATCTCGAAACAACGTAACGTCATGTGTTCACCGAGCAACACATGCACATGGTGGTGCCATGTTGGTTTGCGTGGCGCAGGGCTGGTGCACACGTGGTCGGCGATGCTGATGGGCGCGTCCGCGGGCAGCGTCCCGTGGTTCACGATGATGATCCTGCACAAGAAATCCTCCCTGCTCATGAAGGTCGACGACACCCTGGCCGTGTTCCACACGCACGCCGTCGCGGGCGTGCTCGGGGAGTCCTCACGGGCCTCCTCGCCACCCCAGAGCTCTGCGCCCTCGACTCCCCAATCCCGGGCGCGCGCGGCGTCTTCTACGGCGGCGGCATCGCGCAAATAGGCAAGCAGCTCGGTGGCGCGCTCTTCGTCACCGTATGGAACCTGGTGGTCACCAGCGCCATCCTCCTGTGCATCGGCCTCTTCATCCCGCTCCGCATGCCCGACGACGAGCTCATGATCGGCGACGATGCGGCGCACGGCGAGGAGGCCTACGCGCTCTGGGGCGACGGCGAGAAGTTCGACGTGACGCGCCCGGAGATGACGAGGGCCGGCGCTGCCTCCGGCGGCGCCGCGAGGGAGGACACGGTGGAGCAGCGACTGACCAGCATGGGTGCCAGAGGTGTCACCATTCAGCTGTAGCTTAGCTCCTCCCGTTGCTTGACTGCCCAGTGGACCAGCTGGGCTCTCTGCTCTACGTGTCGACATGCTTAGCTGGTGTATGCCGTCGTAATTTCCTTTTTCTGATAATTAGTTATTTTGATTCGATCTTCGCATGGACTGAACTTTGATAATCACAGGTGTCCTTCGTGTCTTTTGGCGCGGTGCTAATGTGCCTATTTATTATTATAGGGAAAATTTTGCTAGGAGACACTGAAAATGGTGCTCTTTTTGTTTTATTTGACAAATGAAAGTGGACATGTTTGCTTTCAGTGTCTAGCAGCAAAAGAGCACCACTTTCGAAGTCTCGATAATTTTTCCCTTTATTATAAGTGTGTCTACTTTCCTTAAACAACTCATTATAGTCATTGGTGTCTTAGGGCACTCACAATGCAGACTCTACCATAGAGTTTAAAACTATTTATTATCTTGGGTACCGTGGACTTGGAGTCCAAATAAGACTTGGAGTCTTGGTTTTTCTCCTTCTCTCTTCCATAAATATACTGCCACATCAGCGTCACATCAGCAAAGTACAATAAATATGAAGCTAATAAATAAGCTTACACTCTACGGTAGAGTCTGCATTGTGAGTGCCCTTATGGCGCGGTGCTAATGCATCTATTGGTTGAACGCCACTTCTCCCGCATCATATGAGAACATCTAGCTACATAGAGTAACTACGAGAATTTGCATCCTTCGCGATGGAATGAGGCTGTGGACATTTTTTTTTTTTTTGAGACCACGCCGTGGCGCTGCTTTTCATTAAGCGGTAATAAAGTTCAAACAACAAGACACCACGGTAACCAAACAATTACCGAGGCGAAACCTAACACTACCGGATTTAAAACGGGTTTACATTTGACTACTTTTTGCGACAAGACGACCCCGTAGTAAAGGCAAGGCTAGGCGACCTCCGGCGAGGCCCTCCGTGTTGAGGTCCATGGCGAGAGGTCGAATCGTCCCGTCAAGCTTCCGAAACGGCGCCGCTTAGCCGACGGGGCATACCACCCGGAAGGCGTTCCCCGACCACCTCCTCCACAAATGGCGCCTCCCCAAACCGGCACCTCCTCTCCCGGCTTCAAAGCAAGAGCATCCGAGCCGCAAAGTCACATTAGCGGCCCTTGGCCGCTGGCTAATACGCTCATCGCGACGCCGTGTATGCATGGAGGCCGAGGCGCGTCGACCCGAGACGCCGGTCCCGACTTGATCAAGGCGAATCCGGCACACACACTGCATCCTCAATCTCCTATTGTCGGGGCCTCGGGCACAATGATGCGGGGAACCTCGTCTTCTAAGACACCGGAGGCGGGTCCGAGGGAGCCGCAGTGCACCTCCGCATCGAAGGGGCCTCCACGAACGTGCCGATGTGCTCGAGGCCGTACTCGCGCCGCCACAAGATCAGCCCACCACCGGCTCCTCGGGCATGGGTGCAGAAGCTGGGATGGCGGATGTCGTGCAGCGCGGTGTGGAGCAACCGGCCGTCACCATCAAGCACCGGGTCCCCGGTTAGTGGGGCTCCACAGCCCACGCCGACCGAGCCCGGCTGGTCGGCGTAGCTCACGCAGGGGGTGAACCTCGGTGAAGGGTGAGCAGCGGCACCGCCGCCAACGAGACCGGCCACCGATGGCCTGGCCGACGACGACGACGCCGTGGCGACGGTTATGTGGTGCACCGCGGCGTCCCTAGCAGGCATGTGCCACACCACCGCTGAGGGGGCGCCCACCGGTGACCGTGGTCGCGATGTCGGGGGGGGCGCGTAGAAACTCACCAATCCGGATCGGGGCGCACCGGTCCCGGAGGGCTTCGATTCCCGGGGCCGCCACCCCCGGTATTACCCCCACGCCCGGCGCTGGCTCGGGCGACCGACTCGCCAAGGTAGTGGACGACTTCCGCGGTGTGAATCCCGGCCCGATGTCTCGTGGCTGGCGCAGGAGGCAACTGGGCGAGGAGGTACAATGGGCGGCGATGTGGTCGGCCGCCGCACGCTTGGAAGCAGAGGCCGACGAGGGAGGGCGGCACTGATACCGGCGACGCTGGGAGGTGGTGCATGGCAGCCCGGCGACGGCGCGGGACAAGCGCGGAAGCCATCATTGTCGACCGCGCACGCGTGGCGCCGTGGGGAGTCCGGGCGGCGCCGCCGAGCCTGATGCACGGGCACGCGCGATGGCCGTGGACCGAGTCAGCAGCATCGCGGCACACGAGCGATCGAGACCACCGAGGAACGAGGACGACGGCGACGACGACGACGCTAAGATGACCATCCAACGAGGTGGCGACGCGCGGAGTGAGCGCGCAGCGTAACTCGCAGCAAGTCGTAGGCGAGGGCGCCACCATTGTGGCTCGACGGCCGCCGCAGAAGGTACGACGGCGGGCAGCTGAGAGCGATTCATCATCGGAGGCTCGTCATCATCCGCCTAGCGCCGATAAAGCCGCTCCCGAGCGAATCCCCTGGATGGAAGGGCGCAGCATGGGGGGGACAGGTGGAGGATCGACCAAGGCGGCAGATGGGCGGATGAGGACGTATCGGGTCATCGCTTGCCGCCCAGACGCCTTCCACGCCGAAAGCAACAGCCATCCGGTGACACCAAGGGCCTACTGACCAACTGGCGGCTCGGGCGGCGGCCGTGCAGCGCGCACGGCGGGGCGCACGAAGAAGGGGCGCGCACGGGTCACCGGGGACAAGGCCGCGACGCCGCGCTTAGCCATGAGGGGCTCCAGCTGCCGCTGGGCCCATAAAGACGGGCTCTCCCAGCCGCCCGGGGCAGAAGGGCCGGCCGCCACCATACAAAAGCCAGACCGACGGTCCGGGCATGGGGAGGTGGTGTGGGGCCGCTGAGCCAACCCGCGGCCGGAGGCCGCGGATCCCGCTACGCACGTGTCAGCGACGGTCGATCGCCGCCTCACAAGCGGGAAGGGCAAGCGTCCCACGGGCCGGTGCCCCCGCCCCGCTGGTCGCCGAGCGCATGAAGACGGGTCGACGGGGACTCGAGGCGGGGGGGGCGGTGACGCCGGCCTCGGCATCGGGCTGGGCGGCGCCGCTGGCACGACGGCTCCAGCCGGCCGGGCGCGTCGAGGGGGGTGGTCGCGGCCGGGCCGCCCCGCCCGACGGAGCGGGGCGGTCCTCACCCGCGAGGAAGCAGAGGATAGGGGGGAGGAGGGGGGGAGGGGTGCAGGAGGAGGTGGGAGGGTTGGAGGCCGAGGCAGCGGCCCGCCCGCGGGCGGCGGCGGCGGCGCCAGAGGCGCCCTACCGCGCCGCCAGAGCGCACGCAACGGTCATTTTTGAGCTGTTTGTATCTGTGTATTTCATCCGCTGTCCTGGAGGTTGCCCAAACAGTGACTCTGTGTCTGTGCCGCGCTGTCCTGGAGGTTGCCTCAGGGCAACCGGGCGAGGCTGTGGACATTGAGGACTAGTTCCTAAAGATGATGGGAAGCAAGGCCCATACTTCGGTAATCCTAACCGTATGATGCATTTGGAATCAAAGAAATGCCACCGTTTTAAGAACTTTGACGAGTACGGCGATGCAGGTGTTCATTCGGATCAAAATTCTAGGAGGAAAAGTCCTTGGACTCTTTTTTTTTTGTTGAAACTAATTGCATTGACAACCGAGTCTTAAAAGAATACATCGGAGCGTTAGAGTTGTTTTGTAGGCAAAAACTAAAATTTATAGGGGTGTGTTTAGTTCCTAACTTTTCTTCAAAATTTCTAAAATTTCCATCACATCGAAACATTAAATGCATCAAAAGACGCATGTCCGGAGTATGAAATGTAGCTAAATAAAATAACTAACTGCACAGTTTAGATTTACATTAAGAGATGATTATTTTGAGCCTAATTACCCTATGATAGAATAATATTTACCACAAAGAAACAAAAATGCTACAGTGCTTGCCAATTTTGAGGGATCTAAACCCACCCTAGGAATCTTTTTCTTAATTTCATACTATATGTGCGGCATGATTAGCCCTTGACAAAATGGCACATGGCCCATAAGAAACTACAATGCTTTCCTTTCTTCCCTCCTCCCCTCCGTGCACCGTCGTCCCCTTCTGTATGGTAGGCTCTTCAAACAGAAACAGGTAGAGTGGGACGGGGGAGTCGAGGGCGCAGAGCTCTGGGGTGGCGAGGAGGCCCGTGAGGACGACTTTTTTTTGTGTGTTCTTGTGTGTTGTCCTTATTGCCTCCTCATGCACATGATTTGTTGAACTGGGTCTCATCAAACATTGAAAAAGGCTCTTTTTTCTTGACTTGGGTTTATCTATGGAAGCTAAAATTCATGTGTAGGATGTTCCTATGTTTACCATGGGCGTAGATGCTAAAGACATGTCTTTTCACAAATTGATGATGTAAAGTTTCAAAGAGAATTTAAGTATATGTTCTACAACAATACTTTTGCGTTCCAGAGCAAATTTGCACATTTTATATATTGCAGAATTAGTGCAGACAAAAAAAAAAGGAAAGGCTTCCATGAAACTGATATATACCAGCGCAATCCTCCTGTGCATCGCCCTCTTCATCCCGCTCCACATGCCCGACGATGGGAATGACGAGGCACACGGCGAGGAGGCCTACCTACTCTGGGGCGACGGCAAGAAGTTCGACGTGACGCGCCCGGAGACTAGGACCGGCGGTGCCTCCGGAGCCGCGAGGGAGGACACGGTGGAGCAGCGACTGAGCAGCATGGGTGGGTGTGTCACCATTCAGCTGTAGCTCTCTGGTAGTATACGATATGCTTGTTTCTTGAGTCTTTGGTGTTCAGTGTTAGCTGATGTATGCCGTCGTAATTTCTTTTCCAGATAATTAGATTAGTTTGTTTCGATCTTCGAATGAACTCAATTCTGATAATCACATGTGTCCTTACTCCTTTGTACTTACGGTGCAGTGCTAATGTGCTTATTTTGCTTAAACAACTCATTATAATGACTTAATGAATCTGTTATTACATCAGAGATTTAGAGCTGTTTTTCAGGCCAAACTAAAAGTCCAACGTCAAAATCCTAAATTACGCCACAGCTTATTAAGGTCAGCCTGATGCGCCAGAGCTTATGGTTGAAGTTGCCAGTACATTGTCCTGCATAACAAACATGCAGGACTGGCTGGTGCACAGATGGTCTGCCATACTGATGGGCGTCCGCCAGCAGCGTGCCGTGGTGCACACAATTTAGGTCCGCGCTCCTACTCAAGGTGACATATCGCTGTCTTCCTCCTCGCCACACCGGACCTCATGGGCTTCCCGGGTGCGCGCAGCGCCGGCATTGCGTAGGTGAACAAGACCGAAGGCAACGACGCGGCGCACGTAGGAAGAGCACATAGTCATTGCCGGTGTACTGGTGCATCACGCATTGAGATGTAGAAGCAAATTAACATTCTTTAGTTGCCGCTGAACTCGGATGCAATCACCATTTTCTCTTAACCAAAATGTAACATAAGCAGAGCAGGAACTCATCTATCAATTGGAAATTTGGAGACAGGTAACCTTTGATGCTTTGATGAACTCTCCCGTCACTCCATTTTCCATTGGAGAACTATGCAATTGTTACTCTTCATTATTATTAGGATTTAATTTACAAGTGAATTGAAGAAAATCTATTTTTGGTTAAGTTTCAGAACAGCTACAGCGTCAGCTTGTACATGGTACAATTGCATTCACGGATGACGACCTAGTGCTGTAGAGGATCTTGCTAGGGCTGTTATCATCAACCTTGCAGAACCTAGCCAATAAATAACATGCGAATGGCATTAGCAGGAGGATATTGAAATACGACCGGCCTCAGTGAGCGATGCAATTCACATGGTAAGTACGGTATGATCTGGTAACATTCTCAGGCAGTTGGGACACCAAAGGCAACAAACGTGGTGCATATACAAACGTGGCGCATATACACAACACCTCGCTGCCTGGGAAAGGAATGTCCATACCGATCTCACAAATTTCATGATACATCCATAGTTTCATCTGAACCTAGTCAAATTGCTCCCAGTCAGTGTTAACTTGCGTTGAAGAAACACGGGGCGGGGGAGCGCTCAAACTGCCCATGCCGTTGTCAAACGTCTCCCACTGTGTTGTCACTGAAGCAGCTTTGTTATGATCACTGAAGGGGTTTGCATTTCTTGCTTTCAGCTTATCCAAGGTCTCCACAAGGGACTGAATTCTGCGCACCTGGGATGAAGTATTGAACATAAGAGCTATATCAGGTAACTGGTTTACCAGGTCTGAATTCATCATTTCCATAAGATGAGTGTATATTCTTGGATACAGTTTAAACAGTTTGTCCTTAGAGACCAACACCAATAACATCATAAGTGTGAACTATCAAATGTTGTGCACGTGAATATAAACTTCTAACAATAAGACATAATTAACCAGCAATTTGTGCTTACAGAAGTACCAAAACTCAGAACGATCCCTGATGATGCGTGCAAACGTATCTGTTAAATCGATTATCCTTTTCACATGTGTTCTCATATAGATTAAGTTAAGTCATGAAATAAGAAAGTGAAAGGGGATTCGATAAGTTCTAGATGTACCTTTTCCTTGGAAAAATTTCGAAATTAATGGTGGATTTTTTATGGTAACTGGAATATTCAGTGTTCATGCAACATTAGATCAAGGGTTTGTTTGCCCTTACAAAGCAAAGTTTGAGTAGAAGTAAAGCTAGGACAAAGCAGCCAACTTAGTCTGTTTGTTTTTCCAGAAAAGGGCCAACAGACAAGGTCAGACTAGCAAACTTTGCCAGTACTAGGAGCCTCAATAAAGTGATACACTCTCTATGGAAGAAGTCGACTGAAATAAAGTGATACACCAACACCATACAGAGTGCGAACAACAGGTTATGGGTGGGAGGGCCTGTTTAAACTTAAAAAACACAGTTACTCCTGAAACCACACTACTGGCTGGAAATTCCATAGAATGGAAAATTTCAAGGTTCATATGATAACTATCACCACAAGATGCTAAGTTATTCCGCTAGGATTTATGATATATGTCGACCATCCATACTTCAGGAACTAAGTACTGGCTGACCAGGCATCAAGGACTCATCGTATGACTAAGAAAAGGTACTGCTGAAATGTTTACTTCAGCCAAAAAAAAAAGTAAGATCATTTCATGGCATATCTCTAGCTCAAATATGACTTATCCTGAGGAGTTACATCATAAATATTTAAGTCACTGTAATGCATTCTCATTGAACATGTAGCACGTGTAAAAGTAACAGCAGCAAGTTTTTTAGTTGTTTACCTCAGCCTTCCTCTGTGTCCTTGCTTCTCCTTCAGCTTCGATGCCATCGAAGTTTGAGCAGCTGCATCATAAGCAGCTCCGTCAAGACGACAAATTCTTTCTCCTCAGCCTTTCTCCCTCCAAGCACATTCTTCTCCAAGTCACACACCTACAAAAGATACAGTGTGAGCACCAGAAATAATATGGCACACAAAATGCTTAACCAAATAAGCAAGGCAGATAGATGTTTCTTGACCTTAGCAGACAGCTTATCAACTTCAGCTCTAACACGAGCAACAGCCTCACATGCCTTCATCATGCTCTCATCCATAATCACCGGCTCAACCTTCTGCTCTATGTTGGCAGGGGCAGGCTTCTCAAGCAGAAGCAACTTTGCTCCATCCTTAACACCTGCCGCGTGCAGCAACTCTCTGTCACTCTTCTCCTTCCCGCGGAAGAAGAGCCTCTGCCTCTCAGGTTCCAAGCCCGTAGTCTGAGCAAGGATACTCTTCAACTCACCTTCATATACAAATTACAAAGTGCCTATTAGAATATTGTAAACCAGGACCTTCAAGCAACAAATGCAGAAGCAACAATCATTTATGCAACACTTCAAAAAAACAATCATTTATGCAGATTTATTGATTATTTGGGGGTGGGGATGGGGGGGAGGTGATCATATCTGCTTCTTTCTAATGATAAAGTGTATAGAGATTGACTGACAGAAATGCTCCCCACGCATGACCTACTCCTACAAGGTGATGTAATGGTTTGTGCCATTGCACGTGAGGCTATAAGGCTATAAGCCAATGAGGTTCCAATTGATTTGATCATCACAACTGGCAATGAGCTATTAATGTACATTTAAACAGTACTAGTATTATTTTTGAACAAGAAGAATAATAACTAGTTAAGGACCAATGGATGGTGAAGAGAGTACTACTACTATAACATACTACTAGAGACAGATGGTCAAAAGGATTAGTACGAAAAGCTAACGGGTAACAGTTAGGTGGCTTGTCGCTCAGCAGGGTAAAGTTTCCGAAGCAGGGTCATGATCGATTGATCAAGTACGTAAGCACTTTTCATCTTAAATATGAATATGAATATATTCGAGAACTCTCTGTTCTTCGTCCAGACTCGTCTGGTAATCTAAAATCAACAGCGTGGAGAAGGAACGGAGCAGAGCAATCGTGTTGACTTACATAAAATCCACTAAACTGTCAGTTGACCTGTTAAGATCCAAAACCCAATTCCTTCTCTGCCCACCTTCAGGAATACGAATACGCGACAGAACTATAGAGAAGGGATCAGTAAAACGAACAGGGATGCGTCGCGTACGTACCGAAGGTAGCCTGCGCCGGCACGAAGACCTCGCGGAAGTTGGCGCCATGGGAGACCCTGACCCTGATGACGGGGCCGGCCGCCTCGCCGTCCCTGCGCTGCACCAGCATCCCGCCGGGGCGGACCTCCCACTCGCCCTCGGCGTTGTCCCTCCCGCCCGATCTGCCGCTCATCATCCTGCCGTCTCCGACGCCGACGCCGATGTCTTTATGGCTCCGCCTCCAGCGACCGACCGACCGACCCACCGTCTCGGCTCGCGCTGAACGCGAAAGCGACTGGGTGAAGGGGAAAAAGGTTTGGTGGCGCGTGGCTTTTTTGCGATGGGTGGCGGGGCGGCCTCCCGGGTGCCTTCCCTCCCGGAGAAGCAAGGGAAGGGGTGGATTGGTTGGGGACGAGGGCGAGTCGGCGGGCGGTGGGAGTAGGATTTTGCGAGAGGAGAGGAGAGCTTTGGCGCAAGTACAGCTTTGGATGCTCGCGAGGCGCAGGCGTGCAGGCGGGGACGAGACGATGACGATGGATGGGCGGGGCGGCAGGACTGGACTGGCTCGGCTCGGGGTCCGGCCCGGGGTGGATGTCGTGTGTGCTGCTGTGCTGACTCGCTCCGCCGTGTCCGCCGTGGATAGGACGGTCCCCACGAGAAAGATCGGCGAGGGCCGGGCCTCCTCCTCCCTTGGGCCTATCCTGTTGGGGCCGGCCTCAGACGGCCTCGTGGCATGTTCGTGAACTCGGTGGAGTCTAGAGAGGTGCGGCGTCCCCGTGCCCTCGTCCGTCCGGCCGTCCCCACGGATGATCACGTGAAATTTGGGATATCCATATCCTCCGCTTCGTGGTGTGATTATCGTGGAATTTTTGCGTTTGCACTTTCCAACGGGGCAATAATAATGTGGTAGCTGCTATCCCGGTCTGGTACAGACGATTCGTCAATTCGAGCGTAGGGTCCTTGGTTGTTCAATATTGAGATCCGAAAAGTCTACGTGCCGGCCAGGCCTTAAACAGAAATAGAAATAAATCCATAATAACGGCTTAGGTGTCAGTGTCACGTTTTGGTCTTTTTCGAGCAAGTATAGTAAGTACACAATAGGGTGCCATATTTAGCTTGTAATTGTGCCATTAAAAGTTCTGTTTCAATCCACCACGTCCTGTTTGAAATCCACCCAACTAAAATTTAGCCTTCTAAAGCTTCAAAACTAAACTTTGGCCAGTTAAAAGTTCTTTTAGCTAAACTTTAGCTGGAGTTTTTTGATGCTCCAACTAATAGACTCACATAAGTTAAAATGATATAGCTAAACTTTAGTTGGTCTTTTTATTTTTTATTTTTTTGACAAGAGTTGGTCTTTTAGCTGGACCCTTTGGATCCCAATAGCTAAATTTAGGAAGCTAAACTGGTGGATTCAAACAAGAAAGAGGCATGATAATAAACGAGCTATAAACTTTCAACCGGGTGAGAGAGTGAGAAACTAGCTTACATAAAATTTGTAACAGATTGACCTAATAGCACACTAGTTTAAGCGAGTCAAATTTTCTTCACCTTTTGATTAGATTCATAGGAATTAGAAATTACTCCTATTATTACCAATATTTTAACTCCACATAAATTTATTATAAAAGTATGTTTAACAATTAATCTAGTGATACGTGGTATGTACCATAAATATTAATTAGTAATATTTTGAATATATTTAGTAAACTGAAAAAAAAACTTCTTAAGAAATGAGAATAATATTCTTTTGCGAGATCGAGGGAGTTGTCGTGGTCTAATACCACCGTCACAAGCATCGATGCTGCGGCGATGGCCTAGCTCTAAAGACAATGACACGGGATTTATACTTGGTTCGGGGCAAATCGGGCACCCTAGTCCGGTTGGGATCACTATCCGAGCTCAAATGCTCATACCGGGCGAGTGCAAGCTAGGGCGAGAGAGGGAGCGGGCTCCCAAGTCTCTCGGATTGAGGCTAGTGCCAATATCGAGTCGAGTGGAGAGTGGAGTGGTGAAGCTTAGAACTCCGCCTCTACCCGGCAGGGCAAGGGTCCCCTTTTATAGTTGCAAGGGGGTACATGGGCGCCACCAGAGTAGAGGACTAAAAACAAGAGGAGGATATAATTCCAGGGGTGAGATTACAAAGATGATGGGAGGCACCGAGCTCGAGAGGCCGGCAGAGCTCGTCGCTAGCTTGGGCGCAGGGGCGTGGATGTGCCCGGTCGCCGCCGCACGCTGGATTCCGGGAGCGGGCGTGGTGGTCGCTCGCCTTCAATCGAGTAGGAATACGCCCGCGGGGTGGGCGCGGTCGTTTCGGATGAGGTGGTTGTGCGCCGAAAGTGTACCCGCGGTGGTACCGTGTAGCGGGAGCAGCTTGGCCATAGCAGGCATGGCGGGTGAATCCGCCACCTCCCATCCGCCGCCGCAGCCCCAGCGCGGGCTACAATGCTCGCCGTGGGGAGTGGTTCACCAACTCGCACTGATGGCTTCGAGAAGGCAGCGGGACGGCTCTAGGTCATGGCCCGTGCTCAACCGGGCACGAAACATCGCGGAGCTCATGATGGCGGAGCTCGAGCGAGGCGGAGAGTCGCAGACTTGCCCCGAGAGCTGGGGGTAGAGCTCTGGTGAGTCGGAGGGAGGTCCCGGGCTGAATCTCCGCGCCGGGAGGAGTAGAGGAGCTCGTCGGGTAGAGCCCGAGCGAGGCGGAGAATCTCACCCGCCCCGGAGCTCGTGGGGTACACGGCGAAGCTGGGAGAGGACCCCCATCGAGCTCGTCCTCGCTCGTAGTCGCCGACCCCAGAGAGCTCGAGCGAGACGGGAGGGGATTCCCGCTGGTTCGCTGGGACTCGAACGAGGACGAGCTCGAGCGAGATCGAGGGGGATTCCCCCGCTGGTTCGCCGCACGGACCGAGGAGCTCGCCCGCGCCGCCGACTCCAGATGCCGTAATGGGGCGGCCCGTCTCTCGCCGTGTATCGCATGAGTCCGGGCCGGGCTCGTGTAATGTAACCTCCTAAATTACAAAGGGCCCACATGCACTTATCATTGTCATTAAGACCCTCGATCTTTATGCACGAAGTTCCCAATAATCTAGAAAGAACTATTAATCTTCCGAACAGATCTCATTAACAAGTCACTCCAAAGATACAACATTTTATTCAAAATACATCGAGTAAACAATGGAAGGATTACATAACCATAATTTTACAAACCATTTGTTCAAAACAAACTTAAGTAGTAATATTACAACCCGGAGTTTATTGGAGTAACATTAAACATATTTACATAGATAACCCCCGCCCCAAGGGTTCACATCTGTAACAGAACCTCCTAAATTACAGGGCCCACATGCACTTATCATCGTCATTAAGACCTCTCGATCGTTATGCACGAAGTTCCCAAAAATCTAGAAAGTGCTATTAATTTTCCGAACAGATCTCATTAACAAGTCACTCCAAGATTACAACACTTTATTCAAAATACATCGAGTAAACGGCGGAAGGATTACATAACCATAAGTTTACAAACCATTTGTTCAAATACTCAAACTTAAGTATCATTATTACAAGCCCGATATTATTGGAGTAACTTTATACATATAAACACCGACAACCCCGCCCGAGGGTTCAACTCTACTCGTCCTCTTCTTCCTCGGTACACCGGCCATGCGGCAGGGACCAAAACAAGCCCGCTCATGACCGCTCCCGCAACAAGGGTCAAAGAACCCCGAAAGTACGGGGGTACTCAACAAGACTTACCCGACCAAGAAAAGAGGAGAAGACTCAGAAATGCTGGTCTTAGGAGTCAAGGTAAGGCTTTAGCAAGAATCAAAGACTCTTTTGCGTAAAAGCTTACTAAAAGTGTATCCTTACTTTCAATATTTTTAAATCGATTAGTAACTCTTATACTCTAGGTTATCCTATTCTAGAGTAAACATATTCTCTTATTCCAACTCTCTTTTATCAAAAACATATTCCATCATTTACTACGATGAATGGGCGTAAGAACGGGTCTCCATAACCGAGAAGCAACGGCGATTCATGAATCGATTATACCCAAATGGGGATCCCTAAACCACACGACATATGTAGCACTTAAACTTGCATATATCAACCCTCACTCGGTTCGTCCAAAAACGGACCGGGTCCATCGCCACCCGAGCACGCAAGCACTCCACCTCCCTACCCCCGCCCTAATGACGGTTTGACCCAAGAGGGTGGGTACATGCTACTCCCGCCATCTCTCCACTCCCGGTCTTGTGGGTTGTCCGTTCCCGATTTGGCACACCCCGAGATCGAGCTTAGGGGCATGTGGCCGATTAGTTTCGTCGACGACTGGGGTGACCGATCACCGGCGTGCCATTGACCCAAACGGCCTCAGCGCAACATGCGTTCAAAAAGTCCCGAACTTAACAAGCCAAACAACGGACGGTCCTTAAACGACCAACACGGAACAAGCACGCCTAGGTATCCCGCCGGCTTTCAACCTACGTCCCGTCCGATCTCAAATTCATCACTACATCTCTTTCTTTTCCGAAAAACAGTACCATCTTCTCAATTTAATCATTTTGATGAAAAAGCTTAACTAATTAAGCGAGGGCTAAGCATCACTAAGTATTTTCGAAATAAAAAAAAGTTAACAAGGATGGTATTGAAATAAACAAGGATGGGAATGCAGCAATTAGGTTATCACTCAACTCCTAATTACTTAATGCAACATAGCATAGACATAAGTTATATAAAGCTTTTTAAAAACCTCAAGGAAGGGTTTAATGAAACGGAGGGGCTTGCCTTCGTTGACGGAAAAAGTTTGTTCTTTGAAAACCCAATAAAATCCGAACCCTCCTCAACCTGGATATGGAATCTCCTCTCGAATCGCTCGGACTTGATACCCTCAAACTCGTTCACTACACGAAATAATGTATGCTTCAATATGATGCCACATATATATATGATGCTTGCAAGTGCATGAAAAGATAAACACTTGAAAGTAACTTTATTTCACGATAAAGTTGCAACCCAACAAAACCAACTTGTTGAACTACTCAAGATATCATCACCATTGCCTAAGGAGTTCTCAAGGACCACTTATTATGATATAATCTAAGATTCACAAAACAACCCCGAAGTCACACAAAACCTAATCTATTTGACACTAAACAAAACATAAATCACATAAAATGATAGGGCATGAAATAATAAATATTTTATTTTTTTCAAAACATGCTCAAAAAAATTTTGTACAGGTAGGTCATGCCATAAAACAGTACCAAAATAATTTTCATGATTTTTGGATAAATAAAATAATTATTAAAAATCAAGGAAGATGCATTTTTCAATTAAAATTTGTATTTTTAAATCATGCAAAAACTATTCGAATTCAAAGTTTCAAATTTTCCATGGATACACAACATCATAGGAAGGCTCCACAAAAAGTTTAGAATTTAAAGAGCTATTTTCAAATTTCTATGAATTTTGAAAGAATCAAGACTATTCATGATAAAGGAAAATAGATAAATCAATTTTCAAAACAAAACAAATCACCGGACCGAAACCGCCCAAGATCCCACGCCGCCCATCATTGGCGGCGGCCCGCCCGCTATGAAGAGACCGGCCCGTCGGCCCGACCCACGGCCGGGCGGCGCGCGGGCGGTTGGCCGGGCGATTCCTCGCCGGGCGACGAGGTCTCCGGCGACGCGGCTTGGCTCTACGCGACCCTCTCGACCTCGCGGGACCTCATGGCACCCAAAACCCGATACCTAAGGCAGGGGCATGACCACCGACGGCCATGGCGGCACGGCGGCGCGCCATGCGGCGGAAAGGCTCACCGAGCCCCCTCCCCGACAACGACAAGCACCCAAGAACAGACTCCAAAGACCTCCGGAGGGTCCTAAGACCCCGGCTAAACGAACCCAAACCGACCCCTAGCTAGGCCACGCCGGGCGGGGCGGAGCGGCAACGCCGGGCGTTTGGGCGTAAGCGTGTTCCGGCGGCTACAAGACTAAACAAAGAAACCGATGACACCCTCGCGTGACTGGACCTCGAAAAGATGACGGTGCTCACGTTGGTTGGGATGGAGACAAGGCGAGGGTGATCGGCGACGAGAGCAAAATGGGCGGCGGTGATGGAAGACGGTGGCAACGACGGCGCTCCGGCGGCCCCCGTGGGGGAAAACACAAAACCGACGAGCGCATCATGACCACAGCGTCAAGGCGACCCAAAGCTCTAGATGGTTTTCATTGAAGCTCACCGTAAACTTGGTGACGACGGCAGCCGACTTCGGGCGGCGCTCCCCGCCCCGGTCGCAGTAAGACGACGCCGCACGGCGCCGCCGGCTACGAGACGGACTAGGGCTAGCTCAACCGACGCCGCAAGGAAGCCGCCGCGAACACGATGGCTAAGTTAATTGGACGGATTGGAGCTTGAGGACGACGGCAAAGGAAAGGGGCGGAGGCGGTTTTTCCGCGGGCGTGAAGGAGAAAGAAGAAGGAAGAACGGCGCCGCGGCTCCAAGCTTTATAGGGCAAAGGACCATCGGACACGTAGTCGGGCGACGCCGCGAACCCGCCCATGTAGCCGGGTGACGCACGAGGACGGCCGAAGGCGCGAGAACGCCACGGCGATGGCCGCGACCGGCCGGTATGGAGGAGGAAGAACAGGGTTTTCCCCCCGTGCACCGTAGCTCTCTCAACCCTAAATCTACGAATTTCATCAAATTCTCCCAAAATTTGAACTGAACTCGAAAAATTCCAAAAAGTGACTTAGGCTAATTTTTCAAGATCTACAATTTTCATAATAGAAAGATTTTCAAATTTGGCTTCTAAATAGGACTTTTTGAAAAGCAGTTCAAAATTTTGAAATTTGAATTCAAAATTACTTTTAAAAACATGTAACAACTTGAAAAACTTTGTACATGACTTTTGCTCATCTCCACAAGATCTACAAACTCACTTTTTGAAAGTTTTTGCAAATTTTGCTTAGATTTTGAATTAGGGTTTTTAAATCAAAAAGGAGACAAAACCCTAGTTTTGGTGTTTTCAAAATTACTCTAAATTTTTGAACTAAACTTTGAAAACTCAAAATACCAACTTTGTTCAACTTTGAAAACTCTACAAAATTGCTTTAATAACCATACCCAAAATCTTTATAAAACTTGAATAAAAGAAAAGGGGTAAAAGAAAGAATGGAATTTAGGGTTTTCGGAGTTCAATTCAAATTTGAATTTGATTCGGATTTCAGATTCCCAACCTATACTATCCAACCCTCATCCAACATCACACTTAGAATCAAAAAACCTAAATTAACATTAAATCACTCTAAAATTCTTAAGCACAAATATTCTCTAAAATATAAACTCATTTTAATTTCAATGCATTTCAAATTTTCTAATTATGCATGCTTTATGATAATCATGATGACATGTCAAGATTTTAGTCGAGTAACACCAGGGGTGTTACAACATCTACTCATCATCCTCTTTCGAAAGTTGGTCATGCAGCAGGGACCAAAACAAGCCCGCTCATGACCCGCTCCCCGCAACAAGGGTCAACTAACCCCGAAAGTACGGAGTACTCAACAAGACTTAACCGACAAAGAAACAGGAGAAGACTTAAGAATGCAGGTTTAGGGAAAACAAGGTAAGGCTTAGCAAGAATCAAGAATTCTTTTGCAGAAAAGCTTACTACAAGTGAATCCTTACTTTCAATATTTTTAATTCATATTAGTAACTCATATACTCTAGGTTATCCTACTCTAGAGCAAACATTTCTTTCATAAGCCAACTTTCTTTCCTCTAAACCATATTCCATCAATTACTACGAAGAAGGGTGCGAGGATCAAGTCTCCTTTTCTCGTGGAGCAAACGCCGATTCGAACCAGCTTACAACCCAAAGGGGATACCTCACCACACGACATATGTAGAACTTAAACTTGCATATGTCAACCCTCACTCGGACCGGCCCAAAACGGGACCGCATCCTACGCCACCCGAGAGTACCGTACACCTCCAATCAGGGACTTTAACCCACGAGGGTAACTTGTACTCCCGCCATCTCTCCACTCCCGGTCGCTGGTTGTGCGTTCCCGATTTGGCTCACCTCCGAGATCTCGGGCTTACTCGTATATGTGGCCCAAGATAACAAATTCTTGATCCAAGGGCCAATCCACGGACGGTCCTTAAACGATCAACACCGGGACAAGCACGGCTAGGTATCCCGCCGGCTTTCAAGCGTCCCGCTCGATCTCAAATTCATTTCTACTTCTCTTTCTTTTCCGAAAAGGTACTATATTCTCATGTAAAACATTTTGAAGAAATAACTTAACTAATTAAGCGAGGGCTAAGCATCACTAAGCATTTTCGAAATAAAACAAAGTTAACAAGGATGGTATTGCAATAAACAAGGATGATAATGCAGCAATTAGGTTATCACTCAACTCCTAAAACTTAATGTAACATATCATAAACATAAGTGTAAAAGCTTTGTAAAATACAAGGAAAGGTTTAAATGTATCAGGGGCTTGCCTTCGTTGACTGATGCGAGTCTCGGGGGTCAACACCACAATAAAAGAAATCCTCACCAACAGAATAACCCTCCTCAAAGAATCGGCTCAGCTTTAACAATCTCGGTCTCGTTTACTACACGAAATAATATATGTTTCAACATGATGGAATTTAAATATGATGCTTAATTGATGCATGAAATGATAACAACTTGAATATAACTTTCCTTCACGATAAAGTTGCAACCCAACAAAACCAACTTGTTGAACTACTCTAAAAAGATATCATCACCATTGCCTAAGGAGTTCTCAAGGACCATTTGATTGTGGTATGATCCAAGATTCACAAAACAACCCCCAAAGTCACACAAAACCTAAATTATTTGACACTAACAATTTATAAATCACATGAAATGATAAAGCATAAAATAGAAAATAATTTAAACATTTCAAAACGACTCCAAACTTTTTTATACAAGTAGGACACATTATAAAAAACAGTATCAAATAAATTTTCATGATTTTTGAATATATATTTTATTTTCTAAAAATCATGGAAGATGCATTTTTCAATTAAAATTTGTAATTTTAAAACATGCAAGAACTACTCAAAATCTAAGTTTCAAAATTTTCATATGTAAATATACTCATAAGAAGACTCTACAAAAATTTTTAGAATTTTTGAAGCTATTTTCGAATTTCTATGAATTTTACAAAACCAGGACACTATTCATTCATAAAGAAAAAAGATAAAACAAACTTTAAAAAAAACGGCCATTGGGCCGATTCTGGCCCGGCGCGGCCCAAAGCGCCAGCAAAAGAAACCGCCCACTTCCCGCCTCGCGCTCCCTCCCTCTCTCGACGCCGACAAAGGGGTCCGGATCGCAGCGAGTCGTTGGCCGACCGCGGCGGCGGCAGCGGTGGTTGGCCGGCGATATCTCGCCGGCGGCGAGGTCTCCGACGACCGTATTTGGACCTACATGCTCTACACAACACCACGCATGCGATGGCACTCCAAACTCACGACCTAGGGGTACCAGGGCACCCTTGCCGACCGTGGCAGACATGGCGGCGCGGGCGGGCGGACGGCATGAGACGCCCCGGCGCTTCCCCGGCGACGACGAGCACGCCATCGTTTCAGCGCCTCTATTTTTACCTCACTTAAACGCACTCAAGTTTAGCTAGGGCGCCCGCGGCGCGGGCGGACGGCGGAACTGAGCGGCTAATGGCAAACGATCGACATGGTTGTGACGAAGCTCACCGCTGGCTCGATCGCAAGATGGATGGGTCGGGGACGAGCGAGAGGTGGATCGACGACGATGACGCTGGCGGCGGGCGGTGCTCTCCGGCGGCAAGGTCGACGTTCCGCGACTCTGCGGGGCAATGCAAAACGGTCGAGCCGACCATGACCACATCATCTATGCGATGCCAAAGCACTAGCTAGTTGGCCATGAATCTCACCGAAACCGACCGACGACGACGGATGATGCGCGGTGGCGCGGCCGCCGCCGCGGCGCGAGGAAGACGACGTCGCGGCGGCGTTTCCGGTGGGTTTGGGGCGGCGAGTGGGTTCAAAAGGAGCGCAAGGACGTTGCGAACGAGATGGCGCACTCAATTTAGTTGGGTGGAGCTCAACGGCGATGACACGAGGCGGCGGATGGAGGTGGTTGCCGGCGGCGATGGAGGAGAAAGAAAAGTCGATGGCGATGTCGACTTCGCGTTTTATAGGGCAAAGGAGGGATGGACGGGTGGACGGCGACTTCGCGAACCCGGCGGGTAGCTGGTGGCGCACGAGGACGGCCGAAGGCGCGAGGCGAGCCACGGCGACCTGGGGCGACAAAGGGCGGCATGGGCGGCCATGTTGAATTCATCGTAGCGCCTAAACCCTAACTTTCGGTTTTATGCGAAATTCACCCAAATTTTGAACTGAACTCGAAAAAAACTCCAAAAAGTAACTTGGCCTAATTTTTCAAGATCTACAATTTTCACAATTGGAAGATTTTCAAATTCGGCCTCTAAATATGACTTTTGAAATAAGGTCAAAAAGGGATAAATTTGAATTCAAAATTACTTTTAAAATTACTTAAAAACTTGTAAAACTTTGTACATATCTTTTTGTTCATCAAGAAAAGATCTACAAACTAGCTTTTGGAAGTTTTGGCAAGTTTTTCTTGGATTTTGAATTATGGAAAAAGGGGGTAAAGAAGGGTTAGGAAATTAGGGTTTTCGAATTCAAATCAAAATAGAATTTGATCAAATTTCATACTACCACACTTTAACTATGAAAACATTCATCCACACCAAAAATTTGGATCAAACACAGGTGATCAAAATAAAAGCACCCTAACCCCTAAGCACAACATTTTTTTTTTTTTTTTCTAAAATATAAACTTATTTTAATTTGATGCATTTCAAATTTTCCTAAACATGCATGCTGCGATGATCATGATGACATGACAAAATTTTAGTTGATTAACACCGGGGTATTATACCTGGATGAGCCCGGGCTTTTGTTTTGGAATGGGCCATTTCTGAGATGTCCCGAATATCGATCCCCCACAGGAGTAGTCAACGACATGCAGAATTATTAGACACGTTCTTATTCTTGGTCTCTTAGACGATGATTCCAACGGTTATGGTCCTTGAAAGGTACTCATATAGGTAGGTTTGCGAATGTGTGTTCATATGAGTGAGTGTGCGTGCGTATTGAGCGTCTGTTTTTTGTTGTGTAATCTTTAAAAAAAACAAAAACATAAATTCCATACCTGCATATGGTCTCCTCTTTATGAAAACACACGCTTATACTCTAGCAAAACACATGTTTGTGTGAAACACGGTATGTACTCGTCGACTCCATTTATGTGTTTGGTACAACTACTTCAGTACTACTACCTGCCCGCACAACTTTAGACTCAACTTGATTGATTGCTTACTCGATGATGATGATGCCCGTTCCGGCTAATACTTACCTCTTTGATCCAAATATATAGACTAATTGTCAACTTTTTTTTTTTGAGTATATTGTCAACTTTTTTTATTTAGTTAGACTAAACTTTCTAGTAGCAGATGATATTGATTATGAACAACTCCGTATTAGCTAGCTAATAGTAGATATAAATAGGTTATCACTAGATGCATTTGTACAATTATGGGTACATTTTGCGAGCTATTATATCGCTGTTGCTATTTATTTTTGAACCAGGACCCAACTTCTCTAGCAGGCCCATGATACATTGCATACTATTACTAACACCCTGTTTGATCTACCTAACTAACTATAAATTGTTAGTTGAGTTAGCTATAGGATAAACCAGTTAATAGTTAATTGATAGTTATGGTAGGTAGGACTTATTATTAGGTGAGGATTCAAACAGGTCCATAAAGAAGCGATTTTTTTAGGCCATGGAAGTATTTCCCCCTAAAAAAATATAGAATTGCATTCTTATTCTTATATATTCTTTATGTGGATAGAGATAGACAGATAGTACTAGTAGACTGGAATAAAATATTCTCGTAGCCACAGTGATGATATCGGTGGACTCGGGATGGGTTCCATCGGAAGGTCACGTGTGCAGTGGTTGGCGTGTTGCAGTCTTGGAGGACGGCAATGCCGGTGGGCGGTGGCAGATCGGTGCAAGTCGAAGACTAGAAAAAAAACGCTGAGATGAGAGCCTAGGATGCGTAGCACTATAGAGAAACCCAGGGCTACCACGCCCGTGAATAGAAAAAAGAACCGGTCGATCAACAAAATCGTTTCCATCTTCCTTCCATGGACCTGCACCTGAGGAGCTATTAATTAATTGGATCTTGATCTGGTTCATTGCTTGATTCAGATTCACGATCATTGTTTTTAAGAAAAACAAGCTTGATTCACTCTTTTGAGTGCCATCTTATTAAAAAAAACAAAAAGCAAACCACGCCGTGGGCCAAAGTTGTAGGTAGAGGGCCTTTTACACGCGCCTACCTGCGCGGCTAGCTCGGCCCGCAAGCGCCTGCAGGTTGTGTTCTGGACGGATCGGATGGAGGGAGGCCGCGTGGCGTGGCCCGGGTCCGGGTGTGCGTGCGTGCGTGCGATGGATGCGATGGGCGATGGAGGTCGAGTCGTCGGGATCGAGATGGCCGCCGGCCGTACCGCGGAGGCAGTCAGGCCATGAGCGTTGGGCACCGTGTCGCACGGTTGCCAGACAGAGACTGGAGCAAAATCTTGCCGGCGCGCCGTCCGCGAGCAGACGCACGCACGCACGCACTGCTCGATCTCACCCCGCACACGGCACACGGCAACACGGCAAAGGGAGGGCGGTGAGGAGACCAGCGGCACGACCGGGTGAGCGTGCACCGTGCAGGCAGGGCAGGCGCCAAGAGAAATGGAGAGCCGTGGTCTGCTCTGGTCCGTCCGTGGAGCAGGGAGGGTGGAGGAGACACAAGACGCGAGTACGTACGGGCGGGCTGTGGACCTGTGGTGACGCGACGACGGACGGGACGGGCACGTACGCGTCTGGGTCCCGCGGCCCCCGGCGCGCTCGGCTCTTGTCATTTACCCCCGGCCGGCCGGCACCGGCCCTTCCTTCCTTCCTATCATGAGCTCATGAGCGCGCCCTGCTCACTGCTCAGATCTGAAACGGCACTGCAGGGGGAGCAGGTAGGGGGCGATCGCTGTGCCTGTGCTGTGCAGCCTGTGCTCTCTCCGCTCCGTCCATCTCACTGCTGAACCGTCAGGCACTCGTCCCAGGGGGGCGGCCCGGCCGGCCACATCGATCACGTCACACAGACACACACGCAACGCAACCCTAGGAAAAGGGACCTGGTGACTGCGCGCGTGTACGGAGTATACATGTGGACAGGAATGTCACATGACGGATGGATGGACGACCTCCGTACGCGTACGGTTCCGGGTTCTCGCTCGCAGTCGAGGGTGACTGCGCAGCGCAGGGCAGGGCTCCAATGCAATGCTCCGCTCCATCCATCGCGCGCCAGCAGGGGCACTGACCGTTCACGCACACTGTTCGAGTCTGATCGAGTCTCAGTCTCCCGGAACGTCATGGCCAGTACACGACTGTACAAGTTCGGTGCGGGGTAGGTATTCCATGATTGGCAAGGAAATGCCGAGCTTTCCACAGCGACGGACGGGATCACGCTAATTCTCGCTGGGCAATCCACAAAACACCATGCACTGCACGGGTTTCCACTCCAACGATCGCTGTGCGTGCAGTGATCACAGGTGAAACAAAACCATGAGCTCGTGCACAACAGAACTGATAGATACTAGAGGTCAGCCCCATTGCCCATGCAGTGCAAGTACGTCTGAAACCCAATGACGATGAGTCACGCCTGCGTTACGAACGGTACGGAGACCATTTTCTTTCACCGTCTTTTCAGCTCGAAGGACTAGTAAAACTGTAGCTCCTCTGTGCCTAGCTTTGCTTTTGTTTACCTTGAGATGACATCCCTAGCAAGTAGTTCTACTTTTTGTGAGAGGGCCGAGAGGGAAGCTCTGGCGTGTAGCTGTCCCGGCCGAGAGCTCTATCTCTCTCGGCCAGCCGAGGAGGACACAGGACAGAGGCAAAGATACGCCAGGAGGTACTCATTCATATCGGTAGAACCCACTACGCGGCTGGGCACTGTTCCGGGCTAGCTATAAATATACTATCGTAGTACTAGAATAGAACCAATGCAAGTACGACACACGTACGTACCGCATCCATGTCATACACGGGCTTCTATTTCCAAGGAGCTGTACACTGTGTACTCGCGCGCACGTACACCATAGCTAGGTTGAGAGATTGCTTGGATTGGAATATGTCCATGCCGCAAGCACTTCGATTCAACAAAAGTTTGGAACATGCATGTCAAATATGTGATGCCTTCTAGCACCTGTGACTTTGTGAGTACTGAGCTATGTAGGGAAGAACAAAAGCCAAGTCAAAAAACACGAAAATCAGACCACCTTCGAGAAGGTCTCCAGGGTGCACGAGACGTATGAAGAATATAATCAGTAAAGTTACCATCAATCTTCTTTACTACTCTATCTGCTTAATTAAACTAAATAGGTACTCCCTCCATACTAGTAAAAGATGTCGTTTTGGATATGGGTTGGGTCAAATATTGAGAATATAAATCATCAATAACTTTTAACTTGTTGAGTTTACACATGTGAAAACTATGTGTCGTTTTGCGACATGTTTTACGAGTATGGAGGGATATGCGATAATTTTGTCTAGAGTAAGATAGTTGAGTTGATATGATGTGGACCTTAGTTAGATATCTATATCAGTGTCAAGCGGCTCACGTCGCAACAAGTAAGGCCATTGGTTGGGGGCTCCGACCCGAGGGGTTCAAATCCCGGGTGCGACACATTATCTGTTAACATCGAGGCACCCGTGGTGACTTCATGAACTCCAAGATTTGCCGCATTTGAGTCGTTCGAAGGTGCTCATATGGGTAGAGTTTGCGACGTGTATTCATAGGGGTGAGTGTGCGTGCGTGTTGAGCGTGTGCGTTGTACTGTATAATCTCAAAAAAAAAATCTATACCAGTGTGTAAAGCACAAATTTGCTATATCATGCGCATGGTAAACCTAAATAATGCAATGCAATCCAGGATATGGTTGTGAGCCTAAATTAAGATAGCATGCTTATGGTAGTAACCATACTTTCTTTCTTTTCTTTTTTTTTTTGGCGAAGAGTCATATAGAGCATACATGCATGTAATCTAAGGGATCGTGACTTATATATAAACATATATTATTGCTATCTCTGGCGTCAAAAAAAAGCTAGCATGCACATGTTAAGCATAAACAATGCAATCCAAGATATGGCCGGTGAATGGATCGCTGTATTCAACAAATAAATGGATCACTGTATTCTCCACAGAGCTACGCAAATTCCAGGAAGCCGAACAAGATGTGGAAGAGACCCGAGGTGAACGAAGGTGTACCCGGGCGACGGAGACGAATAAATGGGTAGTATTATTCTATGCTGTCTCTTTGCCTCCATCTCCGGGGATGTGTTGCCTCTCGGGTGGTCATATGTACAAGGTGGATGTGACACCGGTACCAATCATGTGATCCTCTAATTGTTTTCGTATGGGCACATGATAAAAAAAGATCTGTACTGTTTCCTGCAGCCCTAGCTAGATAGGCCATCTCTTTTCACTGATGTCGTCCTAGATAGAGACCTTTCGATCATTCACTACTCTATGCGTGGTTGCTGGAAAGAGAGGGGGTAGCTATTAGCTATCCATTTGGCGTACTGTTTGTCCAGTGCAATGCATGAAGGTCGTCGCGTTTGTGATGGCCTGTACATGATTGGCTGCGTCAATCATATATTTTACATGCAAGTGGACTTGCGCACTCATATACACCAAAAGCATAGCCATTCAAATTCTCTCTCGAATACACATCTTTTGTATGAAGATGGAGAACTATGAATACAGTGACCGCGCCACGAACGACACACTAGCGGTACTGTTATACAGTCGGCTCTGCCCTCCACGGAAGCAAAAATCAAGTGCTATTACTCACTAATCATGCTACCTACTCAATATCGACGATTAGGCGTGGTGTCTTGCGCGGCGTTTCGACCGCCTCGGCCGCTCTCCCTCTGGTTTCGGGAAGAGCTCTCGCATTGCCAGCCATTCAAATTCTCAAACTATTGTCACACATGTTTCATTCAAACAGATAAACAACGAGAATATTTTAACATTGCTTTAAAACAAATCCTAAGGGAAAATAGCTTTGCATGAACCTTTTTAAATCTGAAACAAAGAAATGTGAATACATGTTGTAAGATGATTACAAGACTTCTTTTATGCTTCTTGATCTTGCTTTTTACAAGTGCCTTAAACTAGGGTATTTCCTCTTTTTTTAATAAACCGGAAGCTATTCCAGTTTTGTTTTCAATTAAATAATCTTGTATTCCACGATTTTCAACAAATCACCAATATTTATGATATCAAATAAGTATTATTTGATTCACTAACATGTATTCTTGTTTGCCTATATGTTGTCATATATATTGACACACTTCTTTATAGATTCTATCAAAAATAGGATGGTTTAAGCATAGAAAAACTATATAATGATTTTGTTTTTGGGGATGGGGGGGGGGGGTTAGTACGTTTTTAATTAAGGAATATTTTTGTGAACATAAAGGAGGAACAATTAAATGTGCCACTAGGGTAGTTATTAGTGTCGCTGGGTTTAGGGTTTGAACTACATGGTGGTAGCTAGAGGGAGCGAGAGATGGCGGGGTGGCGGGGCGCGGTTGGGATGTCACTTGCGCGGGTTTTACTATGGCGCTTTCAATGGCGAGAAAGCGACCAGAGAGAGAGAGAGAGAGAAGGTAGTTTAGTAGCAATGCAAAAAAGCTGGAATTCAGAGGAAAGAATGAAATGAAGAAGACACAATATTCTTGGACCTTGATCTTTCAATTGGACGAGAGGACGCATATTGACTGAGCTGAGGAATAATAATCAGCACATTCCTTCCTTTAAATAATAAAATAGCTCCGTGGGTTGGAGTTTTCAAAATCAAAACTCCTTTAGAGAGATGTCTAATATACTGATGAAGTCGTCCCATGCAAGGCCCAAAGGATCCAATTTCTTAATTTATTGGCTGGAATAATTTCCGTCCTTTTCAGTCAGATTCAGTCTTTCTTTTGTATCAAAATCAGTTCTTTCCATGATTCTTTGTTTAATGCATGTTTTTTTTTAACTTCATTTCGAAGTGATAGAGTTGTCGTTTTGTGACCACTATTTAACGTACTTCTCCTTTTATGCTAAGGTTTTGCATTATCAACGGAATGGACAAGGGTGATATTTAAATTCCTAATACGTAATATAAGATCATATCTGGCCTCATTGAAATTTTTCTTTAATGTATCTTACTGTATTAGTATTTGATCTCTTTGTCCAAATGGTTGTGCATTTTCTGCTATCTGTTGAAATAGTCATTTCCTGCAGTTTTAGATATATATTTTACAATTATTTGTCTTTGATTTGAGCTTGCCTAGTACTGTTACTGTTTTCAAAAGAGCCAGTAATTTGATGCAGCGAAAACGCAATTCAGGTTGTACTCTGCATGTGCTTAACTACTCATACGCTTCCATGCAACATATGTGCTGAGTATATATACCCGCCATGGGCTGCTCCCAAAGCCATAGCTCTAGGGCTGAAAACCAGCAAAGCATACAGCGACAGCACTGCGCAGTGTAGTAGTTGCTCCAAGGCGTCCGCGCGTCGTCGTCCTAGCTATGGATCCATATCACTACCAGACCATGTACGACCCACGTGGCTTCCCCATCATCCACCCGCAGCCGTACCTCCACCACCCGGTGGCGGTGGCCGGCGCCCTCAGCGACAGCAGGGTGGTGCGCGGCGGCGGCGGCGGAGTCGTTGGCGGAGGCGGCGGCAGCGTGCGGCGCCGTCCTGGCGCCAAGCTCTCCACGGACCCGCAGAGCGTGGCGGCGCGCGAGCGCCGGCACCGCATCAGCGACCGCTTCCGCGTGCTCCGCAGCCTCGTCCCCGGCGGCAGCAAGATGGACACGGTGTCCATGCTGGAGCAGGCCATCCACTACGTCAAGTTCCTCAAGGCGCAGATCAGCCTGCACCAGGCCGCGCTGATGCAGCACGAGGAAGGGTGCCACGCTGAGCTTGCCGCCGCCTACTCCGCGGCGGCGGTGGCTGTTGACGACGAGGTGACACTCGCGTCCCACGGTCGCACCGGCGCATGCGATGAGGTGATGCAGCTCCAGGTGCCGGCGGAGGAAGCTTTGACTTATGGTGTTGCAGCCCATCAGCAGTACGGGCTCGATCCCAGGCATCAGCTGAGTGGTGGGCACGAGCTGCCACCGTTGCCAGCTTCCTGCATCTTCGTCGAGGAGCCTGCAGATGCATGCTACTCCGTGTGCGACCTCGACGACGGCGAGACTGGTCTGACCGGCTCTTACTAGTAGTATTGGACGAGTGGTACGTAGTTTCTTAAGGTAGCTAGCATTCCGTGTGTTGTCCGTGTCCACTAGACGCTGGTATGGCAAATTGAAGTTTAGCTAGTAGTACTCGATCAATTGCATGTCGTCAGTCGATTAGTTTGCTCAGAGGTTAGAGTATATGATGATGCATCTGCATGGGCTGTGTACTTCTTTGTTACTCTGCTGATCGCAGATGATGTACCGTAGTCGCATGTGTATGTTTTCTAGTTTTCTCGTATCCATCAAGAATCTGATGATCTAGCTTGATGGCAAACCTATTGCTTTGAATTGTTTGTTTATTAGTAATCACTCTCCGTCTAAAAAGTTACAATTCTAGATTTGGAGTAAGCTCATATTTAGTTAAACTTAAAATTCTCGGATTACTCAAAAAAAAGTTACTAACAGTGAGTAATGTGCCGTTCTTCTAAATATCATTTGCAAATTGCCAATTTCCCCGTTTTTCTTCTCTTGTGGCACCGTCGACGCCTGTGTCCGATTGTCTCTATGCATGCTTGTTCAAGGGTTAACAGCGCTCTGCCTGCCGTCCTGCACTACATCTGCATGTAGGCACAAAAGAATCATACACACTTCGTCCCTTCCAAAATACAAAGAATTCAAAATTTTGTCATTCAAATTAAGGTTGAACATCAAATGATTCACCATGGTTACCGCCCTTCCCATTTGATGGTAATTAATTGAAGTAGTAGATATGCAGCTCTCACGAGACAATAAGAACCTAGTGCAAGCTAAAATGTGACCTTCTTTGAGATTATTATCTGTAAAAAAATTACATACATATTTTGAGTAAAATACACCAGCAGGACAACGCCACAAGTTTAGGGTGTCAAATTTTGATTTTGAGAGTTTGTTGACCTAAATGCAACAACGCCACAAGTTTATTATCTAAAATACACCAGCGGCACAACGCCACAAGTTTATTATCTAAAAAACATAAAACAATTTAATTTAACTCTACATATTTTTTAACTATATTACTCCCTCTGTTTCAAATTGCAAGTCATTCTAGCTTTTCTAAGGTCATGGCTTTATTACACACCTAGATATATATAGTAAAGGCTGTGTATCTATAAAATCGATAACGACTTGTAATTTGTGAAGGAAGGAGTGTACTAACCAAAGCGGTTTAAACCTAGCCCATCAAGAAAACATGCTAATATAACACTCCAGAGATTGGCCAATTTAGCTATGCACGCCATTTCATTAACTATACTATAGCAAAAGCATATATAAATCAACAGTTACTACCTCTCGCAAACATCAACCCAACATAAAATAAGTATAATGTGTATCATACATTAGTTCTACTTATACATTAGTTCTAGACTTCAACCGCATGCATACATACTAAAATAAGTCTAATTCTCTCTTGTTTATAATGTTGGACCATGAAGTGCTTGTTTGTTTAGATCACAAAATTGGCTTATATTAACCTAACGAGTTAACATGCTATCAACCCATTAAAAGGCAAAAAGGTTGTAACAGGTCACTAGCTTTTTTAAGGTCTGTAGGAGGGTGCTTAAAGGTTCCATATACGTCGACGACTACAAATATAAGTCCATGTAAACATCAAGACTATATGGTCGACATAAGATTGGTAGTACTAGTTGACCTATAAAATCTTTTTTGATAATATACATAATTTTCTATAAGATTATAAATTCATTACAAAAATATTATTCAAAGTGTCATTTTGTGTATTGCGGTATGAAAGACAAAATTGGTTCATATTTTACTTGTAGTAGTATCAAGAAGGGGTGTATCTCCCATGCATGTTTAGTGCATATGCTTGGGTTGATAGGACCTATCTATTTAGGTTTGTGTATCTGACTACTAGCATTTTGTGCTAACTATATCTTTGTAGCGGTAGATTTTTCTTTATTATTATCTTTCCATCGATAACAAGCCACCAATGTTGACTTTGTCAAATTCAAGATTTGTCTACTTAAAGTCTCAGATTTGATAATCTTTTCAAAGAGGTCAGTTTGTGTGCCTATTTGTGATAACATTCATTTGAACATGTCTAAAAAAAAAGTTACTATATATGTTTACTTTCTTTCTATCGGTGGTACTTGTAGTTAGATTTAAGTGTGTCGAGTTTGAGCAATGCTAAGAGCATGGCTAATGGTGACTTAAGCTAACTATAAGTTGTTTGGATGATGGTTTCCGCAACGCCTAATGCTATTTATTTATGAGAGAAAACATGTACCATGACTTATAAGTCGGGCTGATAAATTCAAGCGAACAACGCTCAAGAGATCATGTAAGATTATTATATTATGAGCTAATTACTATATGTTAGGAGTTGATATAATTGTACTAGAGGTTTTCTTAGATCTCACTCCCTCCATCCCAAAAAAGGGGTTCTGTTTTAGAATTTTAGATATCTTATTTGACCATCTGTCTTTTTTTGATTTGTATAAATATCATTTATTTTTATGACTTGTTTAATAAGTTATTATTTTCTATAATTCACATGGAGGGAGTATGTCGTTGAAGATGCCCTAAACAAGATCGCCGACCGGCTTGGGTGCCAGTGCAGCACGGCACGGTGCCCGAGTGAAGGCGCTAGGTGATCCCCGCAGGCCGCATCCGCGTGCAGTGCTTGGACTGTACGAGAATAAAGGCTTCGTCTCATTGATGAGGACGGCGATGTCCATCCACCCGTGTGGCCGTGTGAATCCATCAGAGATAGATTTTGGCAGAGCCGGCCCTGTTGCGGCAGACGTGCAAGTTTTAGGGCGTTAAAATATGCATAGGCAACGACACAAACAAATAGTAGCTACTAGGCTACTGCATGTCTCTCTGCGTGTCTCGGTCGACGAGACCACCTTCAGCTAGCTGAGCCACCCGGCCGGCCCCCGCGTGGCGTGGTGTGCGCAGGTTCTTCCTTGGCAGCGCACGGCCGGTTGCCCAGCCGTGCCGCTGGTTTTGTGGCACGAGGCCGGCCGGAGGGACCGGGTGGATGGTCGTGAGCGGCTGAGGTTGGGTTTGGGTGAGACGACGAAATTAAACCGGGGATATACCTCTTGGTTATTCTTTTTTGGTTATATATATTCAACTAGTGGAGGCCTGTTGAATCTGTATCAGGTTATTCAAATGCCAGGATGGTGGTCTTTGCAAACAAGATTGTCTCGTGTACTCCCTTCAGGATGGTATTAGAAGTCGTTTAGGACAGCGATACGATCTTGAAAAACACAACTTTGACCTCTTATTATTATAAAAATATTTATGGAAATGTGATACATGTATACTTTTATCAAAATATATTTTTTTAAGACAAATCTACTCATATAATTTTTTACATTTACAAACTCAACAACTTAAAAGTTATTAATGGTTTATATTCTCGATGTTTGACACAAACCTTGTGCGGCCCGACCCACCACCTCCCGACCCCCACCCCCCCAGCGACGGCACCGGCCGCCGACCACACAGCCCGGCCATCCTACCACGTCCCTCCTCAATCCAAGCGCAGATCCATCACCCTTGTCGCCGATCTATCGATCCATGGTGATTTCGAGTGCCTCTACCCGACCTTCTCGAGATCCCGGACATTGTTGTGGCGGCGAGCTTCAGCGGCGGCCTCCCCGCCCTCGCCCGTCGTCGGCCCCGGCCAGCACCGGCGGGCTCCTCCACATCCACGCCCGCCAACGCCGGCCGCCGGGCGGAAGAGCGCCCAGCGTCAAGGCGGTGGTCCGCCCGACGGGGTGGGCCATCGAACCGGTGCCGTTGGTGGCTGCTGTCCGGGCGCGCGCCGCCGACGCAGCGTCGGCCGCCTCCGGGGCCCATGCCGGCCGTTACCCGCCGCCATGCCGCCTCCGCCGCCGGGCACCATGCCGCCGTTGATGCCGCCGCGCCGGGCGGTGGCTCCGTGCGCATCCCCCGCTCGGGACGATGAGGGCGTGGTGGAGGATCTCTCCGATGACGAAGACGAGGGGGAGGTCGCCAGCAATGCGATCGTCTTCCCTCTCGCCGCATGCTGCACCTTTCTTCCCCGACCGGCCGCAGCCGGTAGGAACAAGTCTCGGCGCTGGGAGGATGACCTTGGTAGCTCCGACGAGGGAGGTCGCTCCTTCGCCACGCACTGGACGCGGCCGCGGGGCTCTCCGGGCTACGGTAGCGGATACCCAAGAACGCCGCACGCGCAGCGACCACTTCGGGTCGTCCGACCGCAAGGAGGCGGCACTCGCCGACGCAAAGGTGGCCGTCTTGCCCCGCCGCTTGGGGGGCGGCGGATTCCGCGCGACATCGCCTTGGTCCGCAGACGACAAAGAAGACTCCCGTACACCGCCGCCTTGGGCCGGGCGAGGGGCGTCGCCCGCAGCGCCGACACGCCCGACCCTCAATCGATGCCGATGGTTTCCGAGGTGGTTCGACGTCGCCGTCCCCGCTGTCCCCCGCAAGTCGCGGCGCCCAAACGCCACCGCCCCGTCCCGCCGGAGCTCCAAGGACTCGCTTCAAGCGCCTTTGACACGACCACGTTCGCGCAGATGTCGCTCCCCATCCCGCCGCCTCCGTTGCCGAGGTGTCGGTCATCGCAAGGGTGTGCGGGAGGGCCCGTACACCGCCTCTCGCTCCACGGAGGCTCGACGCCCGGTCTCCGCGGCCCCTATCCGTGACGGAGAGACTCTCTCCACGGCTCCCTCGACTTCGACGTCGCGGGTGGGGACGCCCTCGCACACGCCCGTGGGGGCGGCGCGCCCGCCGCCGCCGCCGCCGGCGGCGCAGCGCAGCCTTCGAGGGCGCCAGCCTCGTCACCGACGATCCGCCGTTGACCAGCCGACGCTTCCACCGGGCGGCGGTGGGGGCCCCGTTACACGGATGACCCAATGCTCGTTGAGCTCGCGGCCTCCATCGCCGTGCGCCCAACTACCTTCCTGGAGGATGAGGCAGTTGCAGTGGCGGCCCCTGTGGCTATGGTGGCCGTTGCGTCTGCGTCTGTGGGTGCCCCTCCATCAGCCACCGCTCTAGGGCCCGTGGACGACTGGTGGGCCGACTTGGTTGAGGCTGAGTTCGCCGTCCCACCAGTCAACGTCGTGTTGGATGCTGCACCAGGCAGCCCCCTAGCCTCGCCGCCCAGAGATGAAGAGCACAACGAGCCTGTGCCGCAATCTGTGGTTGGGGATGACCTCCCGGTGCCTGACGCTGGTGGCACTGAAGCTGGTCGCGATGAAGATGGGTGCACTGCACACTCTTCGAGCCCGGTGCTCCAGCCGACGGTCGACGAGTTCATAGCGGCTTTTATGAGGCCGCTGGAGCCGTCCATACTCTCCACGCCGGTCTTGAGGAAAACGCGCCCGCGCCAAGACGCGTCCGTGCTAGTGCCGAAACGCAGTTGCACGGCTCGGGCCGCAAAGAGTGCGCCCAGCTCCATAAGCCGGAGGACCGTGCACGGAGAGTTTTGCTCAAGAAGATGGGGATCGAGGTCGAGGCCGAGCGTGATGATGCGGTCTCCTTTGCCGAAGCCGCGCAGCCGCCCTCACGGGCCCTAACGCCGAGGTCAACATGGAGGCCATGGAGGTCTTCCTTCTGCGGGGGAAGAAGCGGCGCATCGGTGCAGCCTGAGAGCCCGTGCGGCTAGTCGCGACATGGTTATCTTGTAATCAGCTTACGGGTTCCTTCCAGTAGTTAGGTTTCTTGCTTTATGTTGTGTTGTTGTGTTTTGATTTGTTTTGTGGGTCTGATGTCCGCTCGGCATCTCGGCTTAGTTTGTATTTGGATTTGGTTTTTCTCCTCTTAATGAAACACGGGTGAATGGCCCGATCGCAAAAAAAAAAAAAACACAAACCTTGTCTAAAACGACTTCTAATATCATCCCGGAGGGAGTATGTGTTTGGTCGAGAGTTAATTCTTATTTTTTGTTTGGCTTAAGGAATTTGAGGCCTACATGAACTATAATTGATGGACGGGCCTTGAGGGACCACAAATTTGACGTTAATACAAGGCTAGAATTTCCGGTCCCTCAAGGCCTCAAATTTTGATGGAATTTCTGATCACTTAGATATAAACTATTTTCATGGGTAGAAATTTCTGGTCAGAATTTCTGATTGATGTTGCTTTTCACGAACTGCTATAGCTCTTCCAGGTATCGCATTCACGTTATTTCTATGTGAATTTCTACGAATTTTACAAGACCACTGTTTTGCTAGAAAAAAAGGAAAAACGAAGTTGAAAGGGAAAAAAAAGAAGGCTCGCCATGGGCCAGCTTCGGCCTACTGCATCACTTCCCAGCCTCAAGCAAGAAAAAACTGTCTTCTTTCAATATCCCCTGCCTGCTTCGGCCTTTGGGCGTGAAACAACTGTTGAAAGTAGAAAACCCAATGCATTTTCCCAGATAAGGATCGGATTAGAAAGACTCGGTGAAGTGCTGATCAATACTACTGCCTACTGGCATACCAAAATCCGATTCTTCAGAAGTTCCAGACCGCAGCATCATTAGCAGTTTAATGCCCTTGTTATCCCTATCTGAAGAAACAACATCCCGGTTTTGTCAGAAGACTCAGAACGACTCACTGACACACTCTGGTTGTGCCCCACTACACGAACGTGATGGAGCGAGCGGTCATTACCACGTTTCATGGTCCAGCAACGCTCATCAAACCTTTAAAAACGACAGCAAATTATAGCGAACAGACGCTGCAAATCAATCGGGTGCCAAAAACTATAGGAATGCCTCGGTCGCGGACGCGGACGCGGACGCCGCCCAGGCCGCCCATTTGAAGCTCGCGCGCTGGGGCCAGAGGCCGCCCAGGCCCAGCCCACGGAAGCCACGAGAGACGGCGAGACGCCGACGCGACACGACCCTTTGCATATTTCCTTGGAGAATCAAGAGCGGCGAGGGGAAACAAAACAAGTGAAGGCTGTAAACGAACGAGTTTCTCAGACCACCCCGAGAGTGAGCGAGAGCCGCCCATGGCAGCGCAGGAGGCGCTTCGATGGCGCTACGGCGACATGGACGACAGCAACTTCGCCGTGCGCGGGCGCGGCGTGCCGGTCCTCGTGGCGCTCTTGGCCGTCGTCGTCTGCTTCGTCGCCGTCTGCCTCTACCTCCGATGGACGTGCTGCCACCGCCTCGTCGCGGCGACGGCGATGCCGCCCTACTCCGCGGCGGCGCTGGCCGGCACCGCGTCTTTCCCAGTGCAGGGGCCTCGACGATGCCGCGATCGCGGGCCTGGCAGTGACGCTGTACCGGCCTGGTGCGGGTGCTGCGGACGACGCGGCAGCACAGCACTGCTGCTCCATCTGCCTCGGCGAGTTCCAGGAGGGCGACAAGGTGAAGGCGCTGCCGCGGTGCGGGCACGGGTTCCACCCGGAATGCGTGGACTCGTGGCTACGGGCTCGGGCGTGCTGTCCGTTGTGCCGGGACACGCTTCTCGCCGCCGCCGCCGCAGCCAACAAACCAGACGCCGCCGTCGGAAACGAAGCTGTCTGATCATGCCATCGCGGTCGCGGCGCTGCGGCCGTGCGCGGACACTATGGATGGTGCCCATGCCGACACGCCGACACCCGCCGTTGGACTCGGAGTCTGAGAGGCGGCTTGCAGACCGCCGGCATTGGTCGTTTCTTTCAATTTTGGCACAGAGCTGTATGTAAATCTTTGCGATGTGGCATTGTGGCGATTTCCTCGCCGACTCCAGTAGCAGAATTGCAGAAACAGTCTTTCCATAGCGACGATGTTCTTCCGTTTACAGGAAAGCGCTGCCATTGACGGGGCGACACTTTCGCTTTCAGTCGCAGAGGCGGCAAGAAAAGGTCGAACACGGTGGTTCGATGCGGCTCGCGCTCTACGGGCGTCGTCGACCGTCGTAGGATTGATACGGCACACCTGCAGGCAGGGACACGGGGCACAGTCGCACCTGGGCAGCCGGGCTCGGTCTCTGCCCCGATCCGAGATTGCCTGTGAGAGTTCTAGACCTCTCGGCTAGTCGGTTTGTCCAGCTGGCCTTCGGATTCAACCCACCCCCCACGTGAAGAGAGTTTGAAGGCCAGCTAAAAAAAACACGGGAAAGGCCTGCTCGGCAGAGCTTCCAAGTACTACTGCATTCGGCCTTTTGGGAGGCATCACCGTCGGCCTGCACAGCTGCACTGGCCTGCTAAAGTTTGAAGCGATGTTCTGCTTTCGTTGGGCTTGAACTGATTGATAATAAGAAAGGCCGGAGAACAACTCCAATGCGGGCTCAAGTATTAAAATACTTGCACGGGTTATATGATACTCTCACCATTCTAAAGAAAATTGCAAAGTTTGAAACGAGTCAAGTTTTTGCAATTCAATTAAATTTATAGAAAACCATAGAATTAACATTTATATTCAAATAGATTTGGTATAAAAATACAATTAATCTAACAATACTTATTCAATATATAAAATAAACATTTGTAATCTTCGCAGCAAATTTAGTCTAAGCTTGAATTAAAAACTAAATTAAAATTATTTGACATTCAAGCCAAGGAAAGGAGAATTGAATTTTTCTTTGACGGGGTAGTATTGTGGTAAAAACGTTGACAAAACAGAGACCACGGGCACGCTATTTGCTTGGAAATTTGCAGGTATAAAAAACTTCTCCCAACCCAAGTAAACACTCCTACTCCCGTAGAGCAAGGCTACAAACCAAAGGCAAAAAGAGGAGGTTGGAGGTCAGTTGAGTTCAGGCTGCTGAGTCAGGGGGTCCAAAAGTCTACACTCGGAAATTTCCGGCCATGGAAAGCTGGTTCCAGGCTTCAGCAGGAGCAGAACAAGAAAACAGATACTGCCTCTGCTGCAACTTTGGCCGGTTTCAATGTGGGCAACCGCAAAAAGAAGGATACCAATTTACAAATCTCTGGCCCCTCTCGATAAAGTTGCCGTAAAAAAAGCGAAGCAATGCACGCCAAGCGCAAGGCGAATTTACAGCGAAGACAGAACAACGAACGCCCCAGGCCCCCAGCCCCATCCCGACAAATCAGATTCAGAAACACCGGCGCCAACAGCAGCTAGCAAGTTCGGAGCACGGACGACAGCGCCGAAGAAACGCCCGAACGAACGCATCGCACCGCGAAGAAGATGAAGGCAGGAGTATGCAGCTAGGATTCGTGAGAATTTTGAAGCAAATCTGGGGTTTTAATAGAGCGGCCGGCATCGGCGGCGCGGGGAAGCCGCGGGGCGCGTACCCTAGGGTTAACTGAGTCGTTCACCCCAGTGCGGGCCGGGCTTAGCCATTGTGAGCAGGGCGGGTGTGCATCAGTTTCAGGCCCATATGATTCTGAGTGTACATGGTTTAGATAGTTAGCAGGCCACGGTGTTTTTCCTGAGGATACAATTTCATTAAGCAGCCATATGGGTCAGGCACACACAATGCTAGTGGCTAGCACAAACAGAAAATTGAAGGATAGGTTTAGCCATACCTTGTTTCAAGAAGTGGAAGGAGATGAAACTTTCGGCTATGCTGTAGAAGAATAATCACATCAAGATTTGAATCAGGGAGAAAAAGGGAACAAAAACAAACTAAAGTATGTTCTAGTCCCAGGCTTCTGTGATGTTCAGTTGTCATATGTGCCTGAATCCCCCCTGATTGAACCACGCAAAAACGGAGTTTTTTAACCCTTTTAAAAATTGTTTTCAAATTTTTGATACTAAAAGGCCTTTAAAAAAAAAACTAACCATTTTGGTTGTGCCGTGCAGCGCCGCCTGGCACGGCCTTCCAACACTATCGTGCCATACATGGCGGCGCAACAGGAGTAGCCACGTGGCATAGCAGGCTGGCCATGCAGCTGACATGGCAGACCCTATCACACTACTATGCATCGTGTGAATCTTGGTGGAAAACGTGTGTTCTTCAGTCTGATTGCTGATGGGTTAAAGTTGAGTAAAACGTGCACATTAGCATCCTCGAACTTTCCATTGCTTACTGTAAGTGTTTTACATCAGACTTGTTAAGACTCTAGTTCACCTTATTCCCTCTTCCACATATTGTTTGGCTGGATTCCGGTCTATTGGAAGCCTCCCAGATACCGGATGTTATTCGACCAAAGAGGTCTAAAGTGGTCATTTGAACTCGAGGAAATCGTGTAAGCAGGCTGACAATTCTTGATCCTGTATTCCCTGCTACAGCACCGGCTTGCATTTCTAAATTGTTTCCCTCAAACCATAGGTGAACGTGTCTAATTCAAATGATCAAACAGTACACAGCAGTACTCTGAATCTAAAACAGTCAAATAATAATTAAATTGAACCCTACTCTGGCATTATCGTCAGGGTGGAATGCACATCTTAGATCGGCCGATCCGATACTAGCGAGAAAAGTAACATCTGTCCAAAGGGAACACCATAACTAAATGCTCCATTTTTCGATCATTTATTCATAAACCTCAAAAAGTAAAGCAAAAAACATTATTCATCGGTGCCGAACTGCAGAAGCCGCTACTAGTACATAAACAAATATTCCATACACCTAAATGTGTATACAGGAGTTGGCAAGTGCTATGGTTGGTCGGCTGATAAAATTTCAGTGGCGCGAGAGCAGGATGAAACAGAAGATTAGGAAAAAGCCGATGTGGAACTCAAGCAGTGAAATAAGACTGACTTGTGGAGATCACAGTGTTCTTAACGCCTTGATCCAATCAACCTCAAGCCTAAAATCACCAGGTCCAGTCTTGGCACCAGGAACACCGCCTTCTGCGTTTACAGATAGAGACATTCCCACAATTCGAGCAGGGTTCATTTCCAACTTTGCCTCAATCACATTTCCTCTCCATGTGGGTAAATATCGATCAAGAGGGATCTGTATGGAATGGGAATGGGTTGTTCATCATAAATGACACACATATTTCAAATTTTGAATGATAGCAAATGATTTTTACCTTCAAGACTTGCCATCTGTCCTGGGGTATGTACACAAAAAGCCTGCCATGAGTTGTCTTCTTGTTGTCCAGGTGAATTCACCCAATTCTCCGTGTATATCTGTACTTAAAAAAAAAAATTCAGATTCTGCAGAACAATACTGACTGGACATCAAACATTCAAAAGTAACTCTTATGTGGATATGTAGCATACGGTAGATATGTAGCATCTTCCATCCCCTTTGATCTTCATTGCTATTGTATCATATGCATCAAGGTCAATGAAACCATCAAACTGAAACAGCAGAGGATTTTTTTTTTTTTAATCAGCATTCCAAAGATTAACTTCTGCTGAGATTCAGCTAGCATCTGCTTAAGCACCTATATTTTTTTTTTTCTTATTTTGTAGAGTTAGAAGGTAGGCTTAAGTAAGCCTCATATAGTGAATCCTAAGACACTTGACATGACTTCACTGAGACACTGACCTGCAGAGAACAAAACAATCTGATCTAAAGCCCTAAGTTTTTCAACCCTCTAAAGCCTAGATAGGGTATGTTCAACCACTTTTCATGAGCCACCACATAAATATTTTACCATCATTGTTGCCAGCATTTGTGCATCTTAGGATAGCACAACATTGCTGGAATGGGATAAGCATTTATGGAAGTAACCAGGTTAGTACCCCAGTGCCAACCAAAACAGAAAAATACCTTCTTTGATCGCATCCCACAGAATCCATAGCGCCTGATCCTCCATGTTGAGTCCTCAGACATATCCAAAGAAAGATTACTTCAAGAATACACATGTTTTTTTTCAAAAAAAGTTTCCTTCTCTTAAAACAAGTTAACTAACAAACCAGTTTAAGAAAATCACAAGTAAAAAAAAAAAAGCTGCATGTTTTCAATTACTAAAAAAATACAGAAGCTGGCTCCCACTGATAATTTGGTGCCGCCTCAGACATTTTCTGAGAAAACCACTAAAACATTTCAAGGCTACTGAGGTTTGTTATGCTAAATGAAAGAAATTACAAATACATCATTTGTTTTCTCGTGCCAGAAAGTACTCAATTCAAACTAAACTTCAAATGATTGGCATAAGCTGGAAAAGTTAAACGTAGAACAATTGTTACCAGTTAATGGAGTATCTCCAACTGAAACACCATCAGTTATTTCCAAGGATGCAGAAGACAAACCTGGACAACAACTTTGTCCAATTATATTCTATCATAGATATCATAGATGTAAACAAGAAGCTAGGTATTTGCAGCAAAGCTGAAAAATGTCCTTAAAATTATAAGAAATTACTACACATGTAAGCTATTATCTGTTGTAGGGAAATATAGTTTATCAAATTCACAAGTCCAATCACATTATTTTAAGGCACATCTGTAGGAGTGCATAACAAACTGAAGTGTTAATGCTTTTCCTGTTCCTGAAGAAAAGGTTCACCCGTGTAATATATACCCACCACTTTGTCAGCTATCTGATGCATTGGTTTCAAAAACTAGCATTAGATAATACAGTAGTGCACCAGTTTATGCAGTATTGATATCCTGTGGTGATAAACACAAGGGGTAGCCAACTCCCATTTGGATCACTATCTGGAAAGCAAGCTATAATAGTGTTATATATAAACCCTAAATATAATTCATGCTGATGGCAAAGAAAGGAGAAAAATGCAGGCAGCAAAGAGAGAATCGATGAAATCAATGGAGTATGTTCTACTATGTCTCCATTTATTATACTACTCCCTCCATTCCAAATTATAAATCGCTTTGATTTTTTTGGTACATCCATTTTACTATGCATCTAGATATAATAACATGTCTAGATACATAGCAAAATGGATGAACCAAAAAAGTGACTTATAATTTGGAAAGGAGGAAGTAGTTTGCAATATGTTTCCATTAGAAGGATTTTGCATTAGGAAGACTCAAGGGTAGGATGATTCTAGAAATAATTTTGAGATTACCAGGACAAGATTGAACTGAAATACATTTTTCCACTAGGAACCATTAGAAACTCAAAAGAGCATCTTATTAACATTCCGAGAACAAAACCAACGGAGCATTTTCAACACAAGGGAATCATCCATAAGTATCTCCCAGCCAGTTAGTCAAAAGCACAAGGACAAATTATACTATAGTATCAGATCAGTATTTAGAGAAACTGCAGCAAATTAATAACTTTTATAAAAGTATAATTTGAAAGTGAGGCAGTACCTCCATACTCTGAATCTGAGTACAAGTGCCACCTTTTCAGCTCATCTTTTGAGTTGAAATTGAAGATGCATCTTTCACTTGGAGGAATTAGATCATCTGAACTCCATACAAGAGCTGACAATTAAGCATATAGAACACAATTAATAAAGACCAAGATAGTTAAGGAGGTTATGTATTTTCCAGAAGAGTTCCTTGTTTACAGATTAGCGAAACATGTTATTCCTACAGGAACACCATGAATACCACGCACTATACATCTATTTCAGATCTGCAATGCATGAGTAGCAGTACTAAGACGTCTCAAGGCTACTACTGGTACATATGGAACGAAACTGGCATTCTATTCATAATGATACTTCAACATGATTAGTATCTAGCTGAGAATCTGATATGCTTGCAAATTTCATATCATGTATATAATACTTTCAACATGATTAATATCTAGCTGAGAATCTGATATGCTTGCAAATTTCATATCATGTACTAGTATATTATTATATAATACTCAGCATATTAAAATTGACACAAGGAAAAATCTTTTTCTGCACCCAAGCAACGCTGTACTCTTTGCATCCCATTCCTACACAAGAAAGTCAAATCCTCAATGCTCGGGAGACAAGGAGAGATCCATAACCTTGACTACACCTTATATGGTTGTCATTTAACAGCTCAGCAGCAGCAAGATTATGCATGGCGCATCTATGGGCACCAGTACAAGTGTTCTATAGAGGAAATGAACCAGACTTTGATAGCGGGCACAACAAAAAGATCTGACTTGTGGGAAGAACCTACCTCTCTTTGTGGCGTTGAAGGAAGCCTGCCACAGAGCTCGCAGCCTCGACATGGAGGAACTGGAGGCCAACTCTGTATACACGACACGAAGCAAATGAGATATGAGTGGCAACAAATTAGGCATGTTTTTTTTACAACAACAAATTGGGATGTTGAAGAGAGAATAATTTCTAGTGATGCCGCAGAGAGAAACCTAATGAATCTAATTCTTAGAACTACACTGACACAACCAAAGCAAATAAAGGCTTCCTTACCAGCAAATAGAATAAATAAATTGACGGGCGGATGGAACTCCACTGTCAGAACCAGCAGAGGGGAAACAGGTGGGCTGCGGCACTCCGGGGACTTCGGGGACGGCGGCGGTGCCAAGTCCAGGGCGGCGGTGCCGGAGCTGGGGGCGGCAGAGGCTAGGGCGGTGCCGGAGAGGGCGGCGTCGGCGGTGGATTTCATACGAGGAGAGAACAGAAATGTTGGTTCGTGCTGCTGAGGAACGGGCTGGTCACTCCGGAGCCCGCTGCATTTTCGGCGTCGATGATGAACTCCGGAGAATCGAAAGAGAGAGAGGAAGAGGAGGCGTCGGATTGAGTGAGGCCCGGAAACGGCCTCGTCGGGGCAGGCCCAACTCCTCTGTGGATCAACCCGGCCTGTTACAGCGTTTTTGGTTATGGGCCTGTATGGAACTCTGATTCTTTTATAAATACAGTATATCTGATCTAATCTTCTCTTCTAAACGATTTGTGCCCCAAAAGAAGGCCATCCAGCGTGGCCGTCGTCGCTGGCCGGCCTCGGCCGGCCGGACGGTCCAGATCAGGCGAATCCGGCCATTTTGTAAAAAACCCTTCAACTTTGACAAAATGTAATCCGCAGTCCATCTTCCTCTCCCGGGTTTTTTAGAAAAAGCCCTCTACTTTTTCTGAAATCGGCCCTTGATCTAGGCGGGCCTGCCTTCTTACTTGGGCGACTTTCCGCTACATGGGCATTAATGGGCGAATACGGTCCGAAGCTGGTTTCCTTTCCTACGAATCTTTTTCTTTTATGAACAAATTTTGTGAAACTTTGAAATTACATAGTTAATCATAGGAAAATTATAAAATAAAAAATCAAGTCATTTCGGAATCCTCAAAAATAAATCTATGCGGTGGATCCATAATAGAACATGTTTAAGTAAATAGTTTTAAGCTGAACATTTTCACCTTTGTTTCTTAGGGGTAAATATGAAAATCAAATAAAGCACTCCTCATGAGAAATAACATCATTTTAAGCTTAGGCTACTTCTGCTTCTCTCTCCTTCATAAATACTTTTAACCCTTTTTTCTCCAAAAACAAAAAAAGTGAAAGTTTCATTTCAACAACAAAAGCAAAATGTTACTTACTACATTGAGATAGTTACAACGACACATAGCTAGCTGCGAACACATGGTTGATTTAGGTTACATGTGTTTAGTTTTGTGATTAGTGATTGTCAGCGATCAACATTTTCCTTCTTTTTTCTTTTATCTTTTATGCGCCCCGGCTATGTTCACCAAGCACCGTGGAGTGTGTCGAAGACGTATCTCTTGGTTCGTGTTGTGCGGGTGTGGAGCTTCGGAGATGGTAGGACGGGCGAGGTGAAGGTGCCAGGAGGGCGTCTTGGGGCCGCCCGGACCGCGGAGGTGAAGGGACGGACGTGAGGCTTGGGCCGGGGCCGGGGCCGGGTGGCTAGCCATGGTGGTGACATCGGGACATCGACGGATGCAAGAGGGCGTGACGGGGACCGTGTCGATCGGGTCAAGGCGGCGGCGTGCGGCGAGTGGGGAGCTCGGATGACTTGGCGACTTCGGGCGGTCAAGGCGGCGATGACCGCGTGTCGAGGAGGTTTGGTGGTTTGTCCTCAAAACCATCGGCGGCGGGTTTGGTGGCTTGGGCCTCAAAACCATCGGCGGCCGGGTTTCACGGGTTTGGGCCTCAAAACCCAGGCGGATGTTCCGGTGGACGGAAGGATGCGCGTGGCGGCATCGGGGAGGTTGCGTGGATGCAAGGCTACCCGATGAGGAGGCGCAGCGGTGGCCGTCGGATCGAAAAAATATCGAGTCGACCAAAATAACCCTAGGGTTAGTGGTTTGGCTCATATGTATCGGAGGGCGAAAATAGGGATGAAAAATAAGGATCATATATAGAGGATGGCGGACCATCCTCTCCTCTTTTCTACCGTTTTCGTTTTTATTTTCCCTCATTTTAGGGTTTTGTTTAGGGGTCAAAACAAAAATTTGTGAGGATTTGTGTTGCGATTTTTGTTCGTAGGAAGAGTGGCCTTAGTAAGTCAAATGCCTGCCTAAGGATTTGTCGACTTTGATGTGTGATTTTCATTCCCTGCGTTCTTCATTTTTCCTCCTTTTCGCTCTTACCCACGATCTAAAATTCAGGGGAGTCTGAGTTGATTTCGAGTCACAATTTTTTTGGGGATTTGCTCGTTGCTAGTTCTATTTGACCTGTGCGAATTTTGGGCTCGAGTCCTTTTGTTTTGGCCGAGTTCCGATCGATTTAGTGGCTGCCTGTTTCTCCGTTCGTCAGTTCTGTTCTTGGTTCCAGTTCGTGCTCGTGCGTAGGGAGAACAAGCAGCAGTGCTGCAGCGCACTGAGCGCCTCCCTGCCCAAGCCTGCGCTAGTGCGTGCGACACCAATCTCAAGCCGCAGGCTTTTGCTTACAAGAATTGATTTTTGGTTCGCTCGCCCTTCGTTCGTCAGTTCAGCCGCTCAGTTGTTTTGGTGTCTTGGTCAGCAGACCTGTTTTCTCTTGGTTCTTGTGTAGCAGATCAGCATCCGGCGCTCACGATCCTTGTGCAGGCGCTCGTCCGTGGGATCCAGCTACATCAGGGCGGCGGCTCTCTCGAGTGCCGGGAGCATCAGGCAGTCTGCAACAGCTGACTATCAACCTGCCGCTCGCTCGCTTCATCTCTGCAATTTCCACGAGACGCACAGCAAGGCATCAGCAGGAGCTGCATTTCGGCAAAGACAACAACTTGTCTCGTGTGCTACTCTCGTAGGTAAGCTGCAGGGTAACAGGTTCTTGGTCATGATAAATGTGTATGTCATTGTCAAGCTGCAGTGATGCAATAATGAATATCCTGTCTTACAATCATTAGTTGATGATTCAAGCTTCAACGTTTTATTTTAGCCTGTGAATGCAGTATATGTTTTCCAATTCACGTACTGCTGTTTTGAGTCGCAGAAAATAAGTTCAATACTGTGATTTTTACTCGAGCTAATTTGTTTGCATGAGGATATTTCCACGGCTGCTATTACGAATACTTAGTGTGTCCAAGTTTTGAAAAGCAGTTCGGTCTCGTTCTCTCACTAATCATTTTCTGCAGGCAACAGTTCGTTCCCTAATTCAGTGCTACAGCTTCAGCCGGTTGAAGGCTCTTGTGTTTTTCTGGCTCTGCTGTTTCGCTCCCGGTTTTGCGCGTTTGAGCCTCAATTTGATTTCCGTCTGCATTTGCGTTCGATTTTTTTGAACCTAGCACTTCGGCGTTTGATATCTTGCTACTGGGGTTAGCGGCGTGTATCATTCGTATCTTTGTGAGTTTGCTTTGGAGGTGGGGGTTGAGCCAATGACCGAAAGTGAAAAAGGAAAATCGAGGCTCCCCATTCACCCCCCTCTGTCGCCGTTTTGGTCCTTCAATTGGTATCAAAAAGCGGTTAAGGATCATATCCACCTTAATCGGTCCGTGATCATGAGAAGGCGACATGGAGAGGTTTGGTCACTATGGTGGCAAGCCTCCAGGAGTTTGATGGCACCAATTATCCCTATTGGAAGATTAAAATGCAAGCACATCTTATGGGGATGGATTGGAGAGTGTGGGAGATTGTCGAGGATGAGAACTACCAAGTGTTAGCCGCTCGAGTGGGTGAGGAACAAATAGCCCAACACAATGCCAACAACCGGCGAGGGCGTTTTGTTCTCTAGCCTCAAAGACACCGAGTTTGAGAGAGTTGCGGTTGTGAGACCGCTCGTGAGGTGTGGAGAACACTTGAGAGTTACCACGAGGGAACCCCACAAGTGAAGGCCCGCCTATATGAGACCTACAAGAGAGAGTACAATAACCTAATCCAGCTTGATGGCGAGTCCATCGATTCTCTCTTTGCCGGGTTTCGGACAATCCGCAACAAGGCTGGCGGGCGAACAAGCCCGGAGAGGCTTGATGAGCACGAGGAAGGCGATGAGGCTCTTATGCGCCTTTGGATCGGAAGGTGTGGGGCGTGAAGGTGTCGCGATTATGGAGTGCGCCAACCACGACACCCTCACGCCCGACGAGGCTCTACAAACAAGCTCAAGTCCTCGAGATCGAGGCCCGGATCGGCGGCTCAAGAACCCATCTGCGCCAAGCGTTTTTTCGTCTCGGGTAAAGGGCGGTTCAAGTTCTTACGCTAACCCTTCACGCGATTTCGTTCGCCTTTGTCTTCTTTAGTGTGCGTGGAGGAGGAGCGGATGGAGTGCCTTGGGGACGACGAGCCGCTCTTGTCATCGGTCGATTCTCGCGGTTCCACAACAACCGCTTGAACCGTCGGCGTGGCGGTGGTCCCAAGAGAGGATGCTTTGAGTGCGGCGATCGGACCACTTTGCGCCCGGCGTGCCCCAAGAAGAGCAAGGACAAGTACGACTCGGACAAAGCGCAAGGACAAGCGCGAGTACATCTCCAACAAGTACAAGTCCAAGAAGGGTTTCGATAAGGAGGCGATCAAGAAGAAGTACCTCAAGCGTGCCAAGGAGAACAAGGATGCCTTCTTAAGCCTCTCTTAGCGACCTCGACAACGACGGGCAAGCTTCCTCCGGCGACGAGGGCCGAGCACAAGATCGAGGGCGACACGAAGCGGACTTTGCTTCTTCGCCGACTCAAGCACGGGGGCTTACGCACCATGGCCCTTGACAGAGCGGTGATCGGCGGCGTCGAGCCACACGGCGGCAACTCTTCCCCGAGGTATCTCCTACAATCAAATCTCTTACTTATGAGGTTGACTCCTTGGGCGTGCGCTTGTGTGTCGGGAGAAGTTGCTCAAGCGGCGGCTAGAGAGAGGAAGGAGTTTAAGGAGAAGTGGGAAATGGCTATGGTTGAGATAGAGTTGCTTAGGAAGCTTTGTGGATGTGTCCGATGAGACCGAGTGTGACGCTTGTGCCATGCATATGTCTACCATCATGTCTTTGCAATCCAAGTACTCTGCTTTGCTAGATGAGCACGTTGATTTGAAGGCTAAGCCTATGTTGTTGAGTGCGTGCAAGTCTTGTCCGAGGCTTGCAATCTGAGTTGGCGAGAGAAGGTTGCCAAGCTTCTTTGTTCTTGAGAAGGCCCATTTCTCGATAGCACTTTGTCTTTGAAGTGTGCTAAGTGTGAAGCTTTGGAGATGGAGGTCATGTCTTGTAGGCATGACAAGGGGAGAGTAGAAGAGGAGAACAAGTACCTTCGCTCTACGTTCGAGTTGGGTGTCTAGTGGAGAGCCACGGCTTGGCATGATGATGAGTCAGTTCAAGAGGGGACCGACACAGCGGGATTAGGCTTTGCAATAGCCGGGAAGGGTGAAGTAATCTATGGCAAGGTTGGTCAAGGTAGTGGTTTGAGCCCCAGTGAGAAACCCGAAACACTCCCAAGTTGACCAAGGTCACCCCACTGAGCCTACCAAGCCCATTGTGCAAAATGGCATTCTCAAGAGACTCCAAAGACTCCACCTCCCAAACAAGTGTGGCTTCCTAAACCAAACCACCTCGGGAACCCACTTGACACTTTGCCCAAGATCCCACGAGGAAACCCTTCCTAAAGCCAAGACCACAACAAAAGTGAGCCATCCACCCAAAAGAGTGAACCAACAACCACCCAAGAGAGAGGTGAGGTATCACTTTGAGTACCGCTTGAGGAGAGATGGTCACTTGTTTGAGTTTTGCTTTAGGAGGAAGAGGGATGCTAGGCGTCAAGTTGAGTTTGAGAACCGCGACTTGTATCACCCACCACTTGGCTTGTATGAGAGGGGTGTGCGGTCGGTTCGAGAGGCGCTTTTTGCTAGGCGGGGAGGTAGGAGGCCTCAAAGGGCTAGGCCACGATTTGTGAGACCCCGTGGTGGTCGTGCTCGCGAGTGGATGTTGATCCTCGCTTTGGGAGCTTTGAGTTTGACACGAGGAGAGCACCACGCTTTGCCGTGGCGTGGTGAGCACTTTGGGAAGAAGGGTCATGGGATGTTTGTTTTGCCTAACGCCTATCTTGCGCAAAATGGTCAACACCGGTATTCTCCTAAGTATACTAACCCGGTGTTGTGCCATTTGCTCATCCCATGTTTTTCCAATAATGCGGGGTGACCGAGTCTTGGGTTCCCAAGTTTATGCCTATTAACCCTTTGGGATTCAAGACTTGGGTTTCTTTGTCCTCTCATGTGTAGGTATGAGGACGTGGGGTGGAGAACATGTGCTTGGTGGAACTTGATCCCTTGTATTGTGTGATCAAGACTTGATGGTTCTCTACACTCACTTTGATGGCCTCGAAGAGGCATGTGCCTAATTGTGACACCTACACACAATCTGTGAGCTATCATATACACTCATGCCTTGTACATCCATGATTTCTCTACTTGTGGTATGAGGTAGCTGTTCACTTGCTCACTTGTATATATTGCTTGTATGTATTAGACTTGTATCATGCTTTTATATCCCCTTTAGCATGTATTATATTCCATGCTAGCCTTTGTGTCCTTTTGTTTCCTAGTTTTCTTTTTGCTAGGTGTATTTGGTTGAGGGGAGTTGGGAGTTTGCTATCCTTTTTGAGGGGTAGTTTTGTAGTCGATGTACACTTGTAGCTTTAGGTTTGTTTTGCTTTGTGCATCATCTTGTATCATATTGCATTCATCATGTACACTATTGCACCGTGAGCTTCTTGTTTATATTAATCACAATGAGACTATGCTCTGTTTAGTGTAACAATTACATGTTGGTGCTTACGACTTGTGCTCTTTTACGCTTAATTGATATATGTTATGAGCAAATTTTGTTTTTCATGTGAACTTGCTTAACAACGATGAATCTTGCAAATTGTTCACCATCGAGATAGTTCCTAGCATGTTTAAGTTGTTGAGATCCTTTGTGCTTATCATGTATGCTAGGTGACTATGTCTCATTTCGAGTTATACACTTGCTTAGATGACCACATGCTTTTATACGCTAAAATCTGAAATCTAAGCTAAGTGTATGGAAAAGATCGAGATGGGTCCATACAGTCCCACATCCAAGTCTTGGGGCTCTTTGCTCATTGCACTTGAGTTGAACTGAGCTTGGTAGTGTTTGACCTGGACTATTGTTTTAAGCTTACGATTGCTCACATGCATAGGCTTGACATGGTTGATTAGTAAGGTGACGGTTGTGGATAACCACTCGCACTCATGCTTTGTCAATGCTTGTAAACATTTGCAACTCGATAACTTAAAAAATTTGACAAGTGTTGGCTCTATCTTTTTGCATGATGTATAAACTTTGCTTGGGGTAGTTCACTTCTTATACATGTGTAGCACTTGGTAGATTTCCGACTTACTTATGCTATGTGCTATTCTTTGTGGTGGACACCTTTTTAAAATGCTTAAAACTGAATCAAAATGCTTTGGTCATCTTTCATATCTCTTGATCGGTTTGAGCACCGTGTTAAGCACTTGACCTTGTTGCCATGACACTTTTTAGAGCATCTTCTCATTTGGATTGCTATAAACTTGAAGCTCCTTCATTGCATTTTCATGCATACCATAGCTTGATTAGTGCATTTGCCAACAAGGGGAGAAAGGTACAAAGACAAAGGATTTGCATGTTTCGGGGGGAGTAGCACTTTGAGCTAGATGTGTTGAGCCTTTTTGCCTCTGTCTTGAGGGTCTATTTGTTTGTGTATGAAAGTAATTGGTTTGGAGCTGTGCTAGTGGTGTTGAGCCTGTTCTACCTCTTCTTGAGGACTAGCCGTCTGTTTAGCTTGGTTGTGTCGAGCCTTTTGCCCATGTCTTTTGGGAACCAAGTTTTTTGCTCATGTTTGCTATCCGGTGACTTTGACTTAGCTTTTTTGTGTAGCTTGTGTTCACTTGGATGTGCTATCTTCTTCCTTCTTACGTCTTTGTGTTGAATGTTGACAATGCACTCATCAAGGGGGAGATTGCGAACACATGGTTGATTTAGGTTACATGTGTTTAGTTTTGTGATTGAGTGATTGTCAGCAAATCCAACATTTTCCTTCTTTTTCTTTTATCTTTTTTATGCTTTCGGCTATGTTCACCCAAGCACTGCGTGGGTGTGTAGAAGGCGTATCTCTTGGTTCGTGTTGTGCGGGTGTGGAGCTTCGGAGATGGTAGTCGACTTGGCCCGAGGTGAAGGTGCCAAGGAGGGCGTCTTGGGGCCGGACATGAGGTGAAGGTGAAGGGCGTGTGAGGCTTGGACCGAGGGGCCGGGCGGGGGTGGCTAGCCATGGTGGTCGACATCGGGACATCGGCGGATGCAAGAGGGCGTGGCGGGACCGTGTCGATCGGGTCAAGGCGGCGTCGCGAGGCGAGTGGGGAGCTTCCGGATGACTTGGCGACTTCGGGCGGTCAAGGCGGGCGATGACGCGTGTCGAGGAGGTTTGGTGGTTTGTCCTCAAAACCATCTGGTAGCGGGTTTGGTGGCTTGGGCCTCAAAACCATCGACGGCCGGGTTTCACGGGTTTGGGCCTCAAAACCCGGGCGGATGTTCCGGTGGACGGAAGGATGGCGCGTGGCGGCATCGGGGAGGTTTGCGTGGATGCAAGGCTCTGAGGATGAGGAGGCGCGGTGGCCGTCGGATCGAAAAAATATCCGAGTCGACCAAAATAACCCTAGGGTTAGTGGTTTGGCTCATATGTATCGGAGGCAAGAAAATAGGGATGAAAAATAAGGATCATATATAGAGGATGGCGGCCATTATCCCTCTTTTCTTTCTCATTTTTTCGTTTTTTATTTCCCCTCATTTTAGGGTTTCTTTGTTTAGAGGTCAAAGAACAAAAATTTGTGAGGATTTGTGTTGCGATTTTTGTTCGTAGGAAGAGTGGCCTTACCCATAAAACAAATGCCTCTCCAGGATTTGTCACTTTGATGTGTGATTTTCATTCCCTGCGTTCTTCATTTTTCCTCCTTTTCGCTCTTACCCACGATCTAAAATTCAGGGAGTCTGAGTTGATTTCGAGTCACAATTTTTTGGGGATTTGCTCGTTGCTAGTTCTATTTGACCTGTGCGAATTTTGGGCTCGAGTCCTTTTGTTTTGGCCGAGTTCCGATCGATTTAGTGGCTGCCTGTTTCTCCGTTCGTCAGTTCTGTTCTTGGTTCCAGTTCGTGCTCGTGCGTAGGGAGAACAAGCAGCAGTGCTGCAGCGCACTGAGCGCCTCCCTGCCCAAGCCTGCGCTAGTGCGTGCGACACCAATCTCAAGCCGCAGGCTTTTGCTTACACAAGAATTGATTTTGGTTCGCTCGCCCTTCGTTCGTCAGTTCAGCCGCTCAGTTGTTTTGGTGTCTTGGTCAGCAGACCTGTTTTCTCTTGGTTCTTGTGTAGCAGATCAGCATCCGGCGCTCACGATCCTTGTGCAGGCGCTCGTCCGTGGGATCCAGCTACATCAGGGCGGCGGCTCTCTCAAGTGCCGGGAGCATCAGGCAGTCTGCAACAGCTGACTATCAACCTGCCGCTCGCTCGCTTCATCTCTGCAATTTCCACGAGACGCACAGCAAGGCATCAGCAGGAGCTGCATTTCGGCAAAGACAACAACTTGTCTCGTGTGCTACTCTCGTAGGTAAGCTGCAGGGTAACAGGTTCTTGGTCATGATAAATGTGTATGTCATTGTCAAGCTGCAGTGATGCAATAATGAATATCCTGTCTTACAATCATTAGTTGATGATTCAAGCTTCAACGTTTTATTTTAGCCTGTGAATGCAGTATATGTTTTCCAATTCACGTACTGCTGTTTTGAGTCGCAGAAAATAAGTTCAATACTGTGATTTTTACTCGAGCTAATTTGTTTGCATGAGGATATTTCCACGGCTGCTATTACGAATACTTAGTGTGTCCAAGTTTTGAAAAGCAGTTCGGTCTCGTTCTCTCACTAATCATTTTCTGCAGGCAACAGTTCGTTCCCTAATTCAGTGCTACAGCTTCAGCCGGTTGAAGGCTCTTGTGTTTTTCTGGCTCTGCTGTTTCGCTCCCGGTTTTGCGGCGTTTGAGCCTCAATTTGATTTCCGTCTGTTGCGTTCGATTTTTTGAACCTAGCACTTGGCGTTTGATATCTTGCTTCTGGCCAAGACGCGTGTATCATTCATTATCTTTGTGAGTTTGCTTTGGAGGTGGGGGGTTGAACGACCAACCGAAAGAAAAAAAGGAAAATCGAGGCTCCCATTCACCCCCTCCGGTCGCCCGTTTGGTCCTTCACTAACCTTAATACTTATCCAATCACCCTACTGCCCATTACTCATCATCATATAATAAAAATGATATGATAGTTCCATTAAAAAAAATAACTAAAATAATACCATCATCACGATGAACCCTCCAAAATATATAACGACTACAACAACATGCTACAAACCATGACACTAAAAAAACTAACCTTATCTATGTAGATTATAAACATTTTAGTTGTAAAAATAAAACAAAGCCCATGTGAATACAATATTAATAGTTCTTGAATTCAATTCACAAAAAAATTATTTGTAGTACAAAATATCATAGGCCCTGATGGCCACAAGCGGCAACGTCGCGACCATTTCTAGTCTTCTATCTACGAAAGCTGGACAAAAACGGGCTCATGGATATAGCCACGTCACCCGCAAACCCGTTAACCGTTGGATCAAGCGTTTATACGATCTGGTCCGTCCGATTGCGGTCAGTCGGGCGTCGACCCGTCCCATTGCGGTCCGTCGGGCGTCGACCCGTCACGAACCTTCCCGAGACCGAGAGCTGCCCATCGTGCAGAGAATAGCGCACGAAGCCGCGCGGCGCCACCAAGCTCGACCTGGCCGTCCTCCGACCGCCGCCCGACACCTCCCTCCTCCTCCCGGCCCGGTCGGGTGAACCAGCAGTCCCGGGCAGGAGCCCCTACGACCCCGGCGTGGTCGGCAACACGGGCGTGGCGGCCCCGGCAACCACGAACCCGGAGCGGGCGGCAGGCACAGGCACGGCGGCTACGGCACCCCGGCGCGGGCGTAAAGCTTGAGCGCTGGAGCCTCCTGGCGCCTATCACCTCGACGGTTGCTGCTTCCTCCATACGCGTACTCCACTCCACCAGGTCCTCCAACTAAAATCCATATCCCACGCCCACCTACAAGCTGCTGCCAGCTTTTTGCTTGCGCCGCCCATCCGGCGCCGCCCATCCGGTCTCTGACTGTTACGTTGTGGAGGTCCAGGTAACCATCTTTTCCATCTACGGCTCCCCCTGCCCTAAAATGCTCATTGAATAGACCTAATTTTGGGTGAAACTTGTATTTATATTATCCGGCTGTCTTTCTATTGCTATATTCCATAATGACTTGACTTATTGAACGCATAATTGCATATTGAGCCAACCTTATTTTTCTCTAAAGCTCATAAGCTTGCTTTGGGGTAGCATTTTTTTTTCTGAAATAAATGGGGTCATCTATGCCGGTTAAGTACTTAAGTGATACAGTATAGTCACAAATTTAGTCTTCGAGTAGCAAGATTATTAACTCCAAAACTCAAATTCAGAATACTTGCTTACTGTTTGTTTATTCAAAATTGTGCTTGAAATGGCAAACCTCTGAAATAATCTGATAGCTTGCTTGATTTATTTCAGTACACTTGGAAGTAACTATTTCTTGCTTACCAAACGATTCAGTGCATGGATACATGTAGTCTACCATATTGTTCTCTAAAACTTTATGTGAACTGAATGGCAAACACATGAGACAAAGGGGCAAGCAAACTCTAGCAATCAATCATATTGCTTGTCGAGTTATACATATACCTAATTGCATTAAATCCTCAATGCTATTATGTAACAACATCCGACAATCTCTAAACAAGGATCTCAAGAGCTTCAAACCAAAATTTTACGTTTGTTTTAGATTCTACAATTACTAATTTGATTGCAATATAAAATGCTTATTGTTCATATCTTGCTGAAAGTTCTGATAATAAAATTAACATAGTGTACCTTTGCTGAAAGCTTGATATGACTTGTACATGCTGTGTTGATCTACTTTACCTTCTAAACAATCTGTAAACAAGACTATTTTGATAAACATATGTGCCGTGATAATTTTCTAGCTATATGTTACCACTCCACAAACATAAAACAAATGTTGTTAGCTATATATTTTCTGCTGTGCAGTAAAACTTGTTTAATAGTTAAGATTTTTTATGGCTGATCTTACTGAATATTCATCTGTCAGCATTTTTTAACGCTTTCTTTGAACATTTCGGACTTTGGGCATTCTCACTTAGTGGCAAGGATATGGCCATGACCACTTCAACCTCTATTCAATCTCTCTTGAAGGTGTTGCTTATTTCATATTAAAAATATTTTTATAACAAACAAAATACTTCTTTCGTTATGTAAAGACTACGTCGACACCGCAGTCCTGATTGACTTTTTTTGCCATAAGTGTTGATTGTTTATATCTCTCATCTTAATTTACATTATCACATAATTACACGTGATCAGGAAGTGAACTTGGCTGCTATGTGTAACTGCAAATACTTATATATCATGTCCGTCGGCCTTTACAGGTTCCGCGAACAACAAGATGCATGTTGAGAGAGAAATGGGAAATCACGACTTGTAAAAACTTTTACTAAAAAGTAAAAACAGGCTCAATGAACAAAGGGGAGAAAATGGCCGCGCAGTATTTACCTACATTTTCATATTCAACATATGTCTTTTTGATGTATTTAATACGATGTGATGTAGAGAGAGTGGAAAAAATTTGAAAGTTGGGTTACAAATTTTAGCCATCGTGTAGCCAATAGCAAGCCAATATGTAGCTTAGCCGTGCATGGCCGGAAACGAGATGACTTCAGAATAACTTCAACAAGATCGATACAAGAAGAGCACCAAGATCCGGGGAGGAACAGAGAGGGGAGGACAGAGGAGGAGGAACGGGGAAAGTGGGGGCGAACGGGGCGCGGATTCACCTGCAAGCGGGGTGAACGGTGGTGTCGAGGAGGGCTTCTTCTTCTTCTTGGGCTCCGCCGACGCCGACTCAACTTGATGGTCTTCTAGGAAGGCTCCTGACGGACTTGGTGGTGGCGCCGACGGGCTCCTGGCCAAAGCGGCGGCGGCCGGAGCAGCAGACCGCTCTCCTCTCGCACGCGAGCTGTCAGGATCCACCATCTTCCGGTCAGTTTTTTTAAGTAAAAATGTCGGTGTTCCGGTCTCCCACCATCCCACGCGAGCCGTGCAAAGGCTCAATCCGTTCAAGATACTCGGGCCGATCCGTGAACGTTAACTTGGACCATGTGTACAACCCAGTCCTTTTATGGGCCAATCCAATCCAACTCGACCCTTTTTTGTATACAAAGCCCATAAGCAATCTGTAAAACTAGGCCCGCGAGTTTGGAGCCCCTTTCGGCCCTTGGGCTTACATTATCCATTCCCAAACTTACACACACCAGCCATCACGGAAGGCCGCTATGTATATCACAGGAGTCATCTGCAAATGTTCGTTGTTATTACCAACATACGTTTTCACGGACGAGCTATCGTGTAACTGTATTCCCATCCGATAGAACATAATGGAGTCATGAAAAGCTTAAAAATCAGAAAGGAAATGAAGTAACTAATATGCTGAGCAGACATTTTCTTACTCCGGTTCTGTTGTTGTCACAGACCAAAACGATTCGGGGTGACATGTGGTCGGGCGGGCTGGCAGAGGCGGCGGCTTTAACGCGGCGGCGGCGGGCCGCGCGCTGCAAGAAGACGGGGGCAGGGGCGGCGGACAGGGAGAGAGAGAGAGGGGAAGGAAATTGATCTTTATTGCATGTTACCCTAGGGGATTACAGACCTCTTACTTATATAGCCCTTCTAGTGGGACTTTGAATCCAAACAATCTCTAAAGGTTTCCTTATAAAGTTGGAATATCTTTTACAAGCAATCCTATTTATTTCCTAACAAAAGATTTTCTTATAGAGTTCGAATATCCCTTACACACCAAAAGTCCTAAGATAATCCCAACCGAACTCTTACTTTATTAATTTCGAAGAAGTCGCGGAAGAAGGGGCGATGATGGGGAGGAGGCGCGGCCCCCCGAGGGCGCTCCGGCTGGGTGCGGGCCCCGTGGACCTACCATCCCGGGCCCTATCTCCCCGGCATGTGACAGTTATTTTCATGTAATTGCCCAGCGCAGTGAGTTAGTTGGTGATGGTTTCATTATAACATAAGTCCGAAATAAATGTCACCATGGTTTTATTGCAAATCATTTTTTAAGTTTAAATAGATTTATATAAAATATAGACAACATTTTTATCTCAGGATAGGTCTAATATAAAAAAATAGATTCAACATTCTATCTGATCTAGTCTAATGATACTAATTTTGTACCATAAAGATTAACCTTTTCTATTTAGTCAACATTTAAAACTTTTGACTCGTCGGGGAAGTGAGAAGACAATATTTTGAGACGGAGGGGATAAGCTGCTATCTAGAGTAAGGCTGGACTAAAAACTCGTAACCGGCGGCTTACCGAGCTCACTTTCGTTAATGGCTTGGCTTGAGTCAGCTCGATTTATAACTAGCAATTCGAGCTGGCTCGTGAGCCATAATGAGCCAAGTTAATCCATGTGGTTTTCATATTTATGGATCAATGAAATCGATCAACTAACCATCTTGTTCATGGATGATATTATACTTATATTTTTCATTGTATAATCCAAACGTATTTTGTTTATTTCAATTTAAATGTGCATGTGATGGTTTTTGTTGTTGCTTTGTGTTTATAATCACTATGTGCTATGACGTGCTATGTTTTCGAACTTTGGCTCACGAGCCAACGAGCTAGCTCGAGCGAGCCGAGCTATAACGAGAGCTGAGTCCTAAGTAAAAGAGACAAACCTTCTTCTTTAGTCCTAAAGAAATATAGGAGAAAAAAATTGAAGTAACCTACTATTCCAGTTTGATTTTTTTATTTTTTAAAGCACTCTCATAAAGCAATTAATAGGAGTGTGATATATGAGATCCAATAGATATGCTCTAATATACTTCCTCCATTATAAATTATAAGTTATTTTAATTTTTAGGTATATAATTCTGTTCTATATTTAGACATATTATATATCTATATGTCCAATATTCAGAGAAAAAAATGTAGGTAATAAGTTTCAATTTAGAACGGATGGAGTACTATGGTGGATCATTTGTTGAATGCTGATGCCCTTGAGACGTCGATAGGTGCTGAAATGTTGAGGTACCGCCGTACGTACCGGGTACGACTTTACGAGCATGCTCAATCGGCACTCGTCGGTCCTGAAAGTACCGGCCGTAACATCTCGCAAAAGTCGCTAGACTGCTCGTGTCCGACGTTCCGTTTTGAAAGTACAGGCCGTAACATCTTGATTGATCGCAAAAGTCGATAGACTGCTCGTGTAACCTGACGTTCATTCGTTTTATATTTTAATATTGCTATAGCTACGCTGGTACTAATTTTGCCCGGAAAAATAATACTCCCTCAAGTGTATATTTCGCACTTCTAGTCAAAATTAGTTTAGTATTAGTTTCAAAAAAAAAAAAAAGTTTAGTATTAATTTAACTTGTCTCGCACCTGCTCAGCCTACCACCACAGGTCCATCCGTTCAGGGCAAATGAGGTACGGGAGTTTCAGTACCACAGCCCTGAATCTTGATGACACGGAAGTGCAGCGCAGAACCTGCTCGAATTCAGTCCAGTGCATCGCGCACGCGCCAGCAACGGCATGATGACAACCTCTGCACCGCACCTCGCTCGACCTTGCTGGTGTCCGTTTCTCGTCAGTTGGATCAAGGAGCTGTTATACAACGAAACGGTGAGGCAGCCAGACAGGACGGCCACCTGCTAAAAGACCCTACAACTCCATCACCTTTCGATCTGCCTCACGTAGTCCCGTGCAAAAGAGTGCGAGAGGACAAGACATCCACACAAACCTACGCGCAGAAAGACGCCCCACGAGGGCACGACTCAGGTGCAGCTGCAGGTCAGGGTGGACCGGTGGACGCACGCGGGTGCCCGTTTCTGTGTATGCAAACCACCATACTGTAGTTGTTCATCTCTTTTCATTCCAGCTTTTGTTACCCAGAAACAGAATGTACATTTCGATCGATCTGGGCAGTTAATCTCACCGCCCGCCCATTTACAGTCTCTTTTCACTTTGACTGACCTATACCACCCCTATATAATAAACAAACAAACAAACAAAGGCATCTTTCGACATGGAAAAAGGCCAGAGAGAAATGTGTGTGAAGAAAATTTTCCTTTCTGAAGGACGATGATTGTTGTTGTTGTGTGTGTATGACCCACGAGCCACCAGCCACCAGCCATGCCATGGCCATCCATCCCAGCCTATGAATCTGTCCTTGATCTGTCCTCTTGTGTCTAGCAGTTTTACTCGAACTGGAGTGCAGGCCTGGACAGTATCCGTGTGTAGAGGATGAGGTTCCAGATGTCGGGCACGCCGGGGAGGCACCAATGGATGCAGTCGGCGTAGGTGCCCGGGTCGGCCTGCTCCTCGGGGCCAAGGACCTTCCCCTGCCTGATGGTGTGCACGGAGGTGTGCCCGTCCTTGCGCCGCTCCGACATGGTGGTGATGTCGACGAAGGTGATGGGCACCCGCGGCGACGCCCGCCGGCTCACGTTCTTGGCCTGGTGGAACATGTCCCAGTCCAACCCCAGCCACAGCGGGCCGTGCCAGTCCAGCAGCGGCATCGTCTCCTTGGCGCAACGGATCCCGTCCGGGTTGCCCCACACCTCCGGGCTGTTATCACAAAACACACAAAACATCGTCAGTTTTGACTTCGTAATAAATTTGCTAATGTTTCACTGCATAAAAGATATCGACCACCGTTCAAAAACAAATGCCAACCGGCCGGTAAAAAATTCGACCCGGCCTGGATCTCTACGCGTGATGTGAATTTTGAATTGCCAAACATGCATGCATTGTGCGCGCGGTATAGTATACCCCCTGTAAATAGATGTCTTGGCAACGTTTTCAATCGTCCGCAATTATATATTAAAATATATAAATATTTATCTTTAAGTAATTAGTGTTCTAGTTTTTTTAATAAATTTCTGGTTCGACGCACCCCAAAACGACATCTAATAAGGACGGAGGGGAGTAGCTGTTAGTCTTGGCCGCAATCGTCACTTGTTCTCTGGTTCGCGGAGCCTCCTCGACTGTATCTTTCGACGTGACATGCGCCCAGCTACTCCAGGCTAGGTAAGGTACTAAGTGCTCCGTCCATGGACGCAATCGCGGATGAAACAGTCCACGATTTCGACGCAGCTACTAGTGCGCCAAATGGTTCGTCCTTGATACCGATCTTTCCCCACTTGAAAGGACACCCAAGACTCTAACAGCACATCTCTCCTCTGCAGCCGGCGGCTAGTGACAACACGCAGGTCGATCTGGCCGGTGGTGCATTCGGTACTTGTGCCACCACATCCAATCCAAACTTTTCTACAGTGGTTCCGGCTAGCTACTCCATGCTACTCACCTTGTTGCATAATACAACCACCAAAGACAAATGGAGGGAGAATCTCTGAGACTAAAAAAAGGTGAACGGAGACTGCTCTTGCAATTCAAAGTGGTTTGCTTCACGGAACCTAAACACATCAATCAATCACTTCCCTGATAGGTCACCCTCGCTCCTTTAGTTTTCTTTTTTGTTCCGGGATGGATGGATCGATGCTTTAGCCTTTAGGTGAGTGAGGTTCGTAAGGCGTCATCCCCGCGCGGCCGGGCCAACTGGCCACATCGTTGTCAAACGGAGATTGTCCGTGGCGATAGGTGACCAACGCATCCTTCCCGGTAAGATAATTAATCAAGAGACGGGCAATTAAGAACTTGGGTCAGATCAGATGCAAGGGACGGATAATCAAGAGAGGATGGAGCTTTGAGCCTGAAGTACGCAACTAGAAAAAGCAAAGCGTCAGATGCAAGTAGGATTTATGGATCGTCAGATGAGGAGACTTTCACCTCATCCACCCCCAATCTTCAGGCTGCAACGTGATGGCAGTATCACTGACAGACCAGGTTTCATAAACTTGACCCACTTAAAAAAAACTCTTCTCTGTAACACAGTAAGATCCTAAGATTCCGGCCACGGGATAAGAAATGTACTTAATTATAGTACTTCTCAGAACGATGCGCCAACGACCGATGACACTGCAGTCAGTAGCGACAGAGCATGCATTTCTAACCCTTGCCCGTGATGCAACAACTGCTACGATACGGAACGTCGCTGGCCGATCATTGGCGCATGATGGGGGGTTAATCACTGATCGCAGTCGCAGCAGCCGGCGGCCAAGGGAGATTATCGATTGGAAGCTTCGGTTGGTTGGTGCAAATAATTCGATGGCCCATGTGATGAGACAGGTACGCACAACTGTGGGTGCATCCCTCCCACAGTACGTACTTGTAATCGCAACGTGCACGGACGGGGAGCCGAGTACAATACTCCTATTATTTAATTAATTAATTTTTAATAGGAAAGAACAATTCTCCTATATATTATAATACTAGTCGCCTGATAGCAACCCCAAATTGATTGAACTTTAGCGGGTCGTGACAGTTTTGTGACGCAAAGTCAGTCTCATGACCAGGTATACTCCTAGTAAGGTGCATTATTGATAACCGGGAGGAGGAGGGAAGGTGCTGATCCAAGTAACGTCTAAAAAGTCGCGTTTACCATCTGTTACCGTGCACACAAAGGTACTATACTTACCTATAGAGCTTAAGTACTGTGCTAGCATCTCATTGGGATCGGTGGTACTAGCTCCACATGTGACCAGCTGCTAGTCACACTATCATTATGCATCGTCGTATTACACGTGGGCTGAAATGTCAAACCCTTGATACAAGTATAGATAGCCCTATAGCTACATCATATATCTAATAATAGGAACAGACCGGCTACTACGGTGTTAAAATAACGACGGGGCGAACATCATCACACGACTCGCCATCAATGGTCGCATTTCTCATACCGCGAATGAATTCACAGCCCATGCTGAACATGTTTTGTTCATCATCCACGAAAAAGGCCAAACAGACTGGCGTCGCCTGGTCACCACCACCACAGGACGCATATATCACAAATACCCCTGAATACCCCTATCCGACCCAAGCACCAGAGGGTGTTTCTAACTGTGACATTTCCAAACTCCGTTCCCCCAAGATAACGACTACTCGTCCCGACGTGACGCGCGCCCTTTTTCCCTCGAGGCCTCGACAGAGAGACAGGGACAGACAGCAACCCCGCGCGCGCGGCCTGGCCGTTTCGCCGCCCACGGCAACGGCGTGAAGGGAGCCGACCGCGGCAGTCGGGTCGCCCACTCCGCCACCAAACCATGTAGGAATCTGCGTGGTTTCTGCAGTGGGACGCACGGATCTTTTAGGCTCGATGCGGCGCTACGCTACGGATGGATCGCATTATATTGGCACCACCACGCACGCACGCACGCGCAGCCAATCAGCCATGTACTGTATGTACCGTACCCTTTGCAGCGCGAGGCGAGCAAAGGCTCCGGTGTGGTGGCCCCAAACCGCCCGCCACACGCGTGACGCGTCGCGATGTTCATTAAGAGTTACTAGTGGTGGCTAGCTAACTGTACTCGTAGGACGTTTTCTGCACCGTTGGCAAGTTAAGCGTGCACTGTGTACGCGTGCCTTTGCGTTGACCCCCCGATCGTGCGCGTACAGCGTACTTGTTCTTGGTTCGTTCAAGCTTAAAGTAGGTAGGTAGTGGGGAGTACTGTACTATGAAATGGAGTGGAATCTAATACTACTACGCATGAGAAGAAGAAAAAACAGTATCGAAAATTCGGTTGGGATTAAATAAAGGAATAAATAAAAATGTGCATTATGTACCTGAGATGGAGCGGGGACATGCTCATGAAGAAGACGGACGTGCGCGCCGGGTCGATGTTGTCGTTCACCCAGTTGGCCCACGTCGTGAGCACCTTCCGGTACGCTTCGATCCGCACCACCTCGTCATGCTCCTCCCAGCTCTTGCCGCCCGGTCTCCTGCGAGCATGCATGTAAACGGTCAAGCCATCCATCAGAGTTCCCTTTCCATGGGCTGGCTCTCGATCGAGACTCAGTCGTGTCGGGTTTCGATCGTGTTTCGTGTCCGCCACGTGCGCGAAGAGACTGCACGGCAGCCCGGACACGAAATTGTAACGTAGTTGTATACGTACATGACTTTCATGTTGAGCGTGTTCATCCACCAGATGTAGGTGTTGAAGACGAGGTAGTCGACGCCGCGCCAATTCTCGGCGTGCGCCTCGATCGAGTCCGCCTTGATGATCCGGTCCTGGATGCTGTGGATCTTGGGGTCGTCCGAGTTGGACTCCACCAGGAACGGAGCCCAGTAGAACTCCACCGTCGCGTTGAACTCCTGCATCAACCAAAGGTGTTCCGGTCGGTTTCGTCAGTTTTATTTCGAGGAAACAGGCACAGGTCGGTCGGGCTGCTGGCAGGCGGCCTGGTCAGCGACGGCCACGTCCAGGTCCAGGCCCGGCCGAAACGCGACGCGAGGTTTGGTGCACCTAGCTAACCGTCACCAACGGGCACGCGTCACGTAGGGTTGAAAATAAACGGCTGCCTGCGTGGAGACTTTGAACGAAATGCAGTACTCGTGTGGGCCCGGTAACTAGCTGGCGACGATCGACTATCCTGGACGGCACGAATCTTAAAGGCAGAACCAACCGCAGAAGAGAAAGGGGGACGGGACGGAGACGCACCCAGGCGTGGAAGACGACGCGCTGGCCCTCCCAGCTGACGTACTTCTTCTCCGGCGAGACTGCCGACTGCAGCAGGCACACCATGGACTCCCACTGGTTGCGGTTCAGCGAGTCCCCGACGAACATGAAGCGCTTGCCACGGAGCCTCTCCATGAACAGCTTCGCGTCGAACCTGCAATAATGGAATTCAAATTAAAGCCTTTGCTTGTTGCCGTTTATGCGCATATCGGACCGATATGGCCAGCCCAGCCAACCATCGATCTCAGCAAGGACTAGTATTCGATCGGGCGTACCTGGGCATGGAGCAGTCCTTGGGCTGCCACCGCCACTTCTGGTAGGTGTCGTCGCGGCGGCCGTTCTTCATGCACGTCACCTGCGACGTCAGGAACGTGCACTCCTCCTCCTTGTACAGCGGGTAGCTCGTGTTGTCGAACACCCACCGCCCCTTGGACAGGTCGCACGTCTCCGGCACGCCCAGCGCCGGCGGCACCACCGTCTTCTTCGCCGCGCGCTGCCTGTTGTTGCGGGGCTTCTTCGCCTTCTTCTTCTTCTTGCTCTTGGTGGTGGTGGACACCTTATCCTGCGGCGGCTTCTCGACGACAGACACCAGCGCCGGCTCCGTGGTCGTGGTCACCGCGTGCTTCGGCTTCTCCTGGTCGCTGTGGTGCAACGCGGCGGCGGGCTTCTCAGAAGCGGAGATGTCTCGCCGGGGCACCACCACTTGCCGCCCACCAGCACCAGCAGCAGCGCCACCCGTGGTGGTCACCGGCACCGTCAGCGCGGGCGGCACGCGCGTCAGCGGCTCGATCGTCAGCGACCGGATGTCCTCGCCGTACATGACGATGACGCAGAGGACGAAGAAGACGCTCGCCACGTACACCGGCAGCCGCCCGCCCTTGCGCAGCGACGTCGCCGCGTGCTTCCCGCCGAACGCGTCGGCCCCGGCTCCCGCGCCCGCGCCCGCGAGCGACGACGACTTGCGCCGCCCCGCCAAGCTCATGGCGCCCGCACCTGCTGCTGCTGCTGGCTGATCGTAGCTAGTAGTCCTCTCCCTCTCGATCCCCTGTGCGTGGTGCGCCGGCCGGCCGGGCTAGTTTCGCTTGGACCGACACCGATCGAACGCGTCCGCGACCGCGATCAGCTAGAGAGCTAGCGTGGTGGCGCGGGGTCTTTATGGATTGGCTGGCGAGCCCGGCGGGGGAGTCAGCACTTGGGGCTGCGGATTTGGTGAGGGGAAGCCATCTGCTGATGCTTCTCTCCCCTTCTCTTTTCTTCTTCTTGCCTGGCCACCAGGCGAGGCGAGGCGAGCGTTGAACGGGCAAGTGCAATAAGCAACAGGTATTTAATTGGATGGATGGAACGGGATTCGTTTTATTCCTTGACAAATTCTCTGTAGTCGCCGCGACCTGGCCATACGAGACTAGGCATGGACAAACGTGGTACAGCACGTCACTGACATGTTTGGACTAGTTTAATTTCAACCACTACTATTTCGTGTATACGTACACTGTATTAAATACGTACGATGCTACTATACACACACACACCAGCTCTAAACATTATTGAGGAGATTGGAAAAGATATGTAACTGACCGACCTGTATTTTACAGCGAATTAATTTATACTAGACGTTAGCTAGGGAAGAAAAAAAATGGGTGGCAGATCAGAGCTAACTTGGACGATGAGCTAGCAGAAAATCGTCACTTTTTCAAAGATTTTATTTACCTGTCCCCTCACTGATGATGTATGTATGGTCAACGAAGTAACTCCGTTCTATACATATGACAGCCTGTTTTCGAAATACTACGGTGATGATACGACGAGATGTTGAGAACAACATGAACACGCATTTCCTTCCTTTCGAAAAAGAAGAACGTGCGCGTGCGTCACATGTAAACATGCCATGAGAATGTTTGGGAGAACGCAGCCGGGATTTCACTGGATTTCTCCCATTGTTTTCGACGTTTTGCTTGGTAGATAGAATAATAATGCGTTGTGACATTCCAGCTAACATTCTGTAGTACCGTATTAGCGCACGTAGTGCCAACAGCTAACGACCGGTTTGAGATTTCTGGAAATGATGGGAGTTGCATCGACGTGACCGTTGATTCCAGTACAGCGTGACAGACAGTGCAGACTTCGTGGTGGCGGCCGGGTCTGGGTCACTGCTCCTGGATTTGTGCACCAGGCTTTATCAGTTAGGGGAAATGATAAGTTTTCAGTGCAAACATTTCCCGCGTGCACGATCTGGATTACCAGTCTAGTCCAAGGAATGTCAGATTGTTCCACTCTTAGAAGCCATGTTTCCGGAACGTGAGGAACGTGGGTGCGGGGAACGGTGCGTGGTGACGACATTTTCAAAATCTATAGAACGAAGAGGGTATACCTTTCGAGCTTGAAGAAATTCAAATAGAACACGTACCTAATCTAGATGGAACGTGTTTCCCAAAATAAGGAATGTATTCCCTAAACATTCCCAAAATGTTACCTAAGATGCTCCGATGGCTCGCTTTTGAGCCTATTGCCCTATTCTCTCTTGTCGACGGATGAATAGATCTCACATTCTTAGTGTTTAAGACACTTGATTGACGAGCGACGCTTCAACAGTTCAACGTTCCGCCTATGTTTGGGACTATATGTTCCTCGGATTGGTTGTGATCGGGGACGCTGTTCCATCGTGATAGGGAATGGCGTTCCACATTGTTCCCGCACCACCTAACCTGGAACGTCGTTCGGGACGGGAACATGGGCATGTTCCCGTTCCTGGCTTCTAAGGTTCCACTAAAATGTTGTATAGAAAGCACAGAAGACATTTGTGTCCCTATGAATTATTTTGAAAGCCATTACTCTCTTATCATATACTATCCTAGAATCTGTCAGATTGATTTAATAAGCCGGCTGATTTAATAGTATTGTGAGAGAGAAAATAAGCCAAAACAAGCCAAAGTAATCCAAGATTGTGTGAGAGAAAATATGTCATTTTAGTTTTATATGCTAAATCTTACTTTGATGTTTAACTAAGCTAAACTTTCACAAAAATTGATAATATTAAATTATTACATTAAATCTATCGTCGAGTATGTCATGGCAGTACAATTGTACTGGATATTTTCTGAGGGCAAAGAGTGAGAGGTTTTACCAGCTAGACAACCATAGAATTACAATCTTGATGGATGAGATTTGTGAATTTTAAATGTTTGGTTCAATCTTGATGGGCTTAAATTTATGAATTTTACAAATGAATTGAAGCTAAATTATATCAAAACATAAATTATCATAGTGAATATTATAATGAATGTTAGTGGATGGTGTAGTACGTTGACATGGTTGACTGAAGGCACATTAGAGGAGATGTGGCTTCCTAGCATGATGAATACCTTGAACAAAAACATAATTTCATATGCTAGTGATGCTGACATGGATGACAGACCCGGGGAGAGAGAATGCTAGTGAAAATTGAAAATATAAGATATTATATAAAATTATATATAGATCATAAATATCGATTGTAGATACATAGATATATAGACAGACATAGATATATACAGATGCACATTTGAAGTTTTTTTTTTTGACCAGTTTGCACATTTGAAGTTGGAGAGTGAAGGGATACCGAATGACTAGGACTCTAACCCTGTCATAACTTCACCATATTATTTTTCAGTAAACAAATAAGTGGTTTCAGACCTCTTAAAGAGAAGATATCAGTCCACTAAAAATAACAACTCAAGAAGAAAACTATATATTTTTTTTAACATTATTACTCAATATGAAATCTAAAATGAGATCTATAGAAAGTAAAGAACTGTATTGGTCGGGTTTTTACAAGTTGGTGTATCGAAGTTAACAAATCCTTATGATCTCAGAATCAAAGCCACCGCACTGAGAAGTTGGAGGTTGGTAGTGTGCGAAAAGATCCAAACCCATTGTTGGCATAATAACACTAAGAAAAGAAAAGATACAAGCACTCATTTACATTGCCGTTATTGACAATATAACCACACATAGACGACGTCGTTGTAGCGACAACCATCTTTATGAAGACTCCACAAGAAAGGATCCAAACCCTCATCTACATAGACATTAGTGACAATATAAATATACACATATGTTGATGTGAAATAACCATCTTCCAGAAGACTCCACAAGGAAGGATCCAAATCCTCGTCTAAATTAATAAGAATCACATTGTGTGTGGGACAACGAGGTGTTTTTCTAACCCTGGGCAACCTGAAAATTCACTCTTATGAGGAGTTGAACCAATATGTGAGGGGTGCGACTCAAGCCACCTAATCAACTCAGTTAGATGTGCTTTATTTGGTCTTCCAATCTTTCTTGTTGGCTTTACTACAACACATTGCAACACCTAAATAGCGAAAGGAATATGGGTATATTTTGCAGCCAAACTATTGTGAATATTATGACTTGCAATCCCCGCCTTCCGAAAGCGTAATATTTTATTTTAAAGAAAGTCAAATTAAGACAAAAAAATTATTCAAAAATACATAATAGTAGCTTCGTGTTATTTGTCTATCCAATCCAATATCATGATCCATAAATAATTGTACCAGCCAAATAATTGTAAAAATGATTTGACCCACTTGCACCAAATAGGATTAAAACCGTTCATTGTTACAGCTTACTTCACCATATCCAAAACAAAAAACAATGGTGTGGTTTATGCTCCCGTAAATTTTGAACCCTTGATTTTATTAGGTATTATTATAGATGTCAATATGTCACTTCATTTCTGCTTATATGTCCACGTACAGGAGCACACCATTTGCAGAAGAAAAGTCACACCGGTTGGCATTTCCCTACTTCGACTTGTGTAGTGTGCGTGTGCTATTGTGCTTCACTTGACGACATTTCTATAACTAACGTATTGATTGCCACTAAGTCGTATGGGACAATGAAATGAGTTGCTAGTGATTCTCCCCTCTGCCATGTCGCTTCTCTTGCGAGGCATGGAAGATACCGTTGAGCCATCTAACATCACCAAGTGCCAATTAAGCCTGAAAAGAGGTTGCTGTCCAATAATGTAACGGTACATTAGTGCAATAATCCCCATTTGTCTGTGTTCCCCTCAGGAAACGTGTTCGCTCGTCAGGCCTGAAACCCGGGGCATGCATGCCGCAGCAAAACAAAACACACCATGTCCAGATTCCAGACTTCCAGAGCACTGCCATTGGCACGTTGCACGACCAACTCGCGGGTGCTTGGCTACGCAAATAAATGGTCACCACAACCATAAGAAAGCGAATTCGAGGGAGAACAGCGTGCGACCGACGATTCATATTCATTCGCGACTGGACTCATGCGACATTAGCTGAAATCGAAGTGCGCGGTTGTGGTTGCGGCATCCTTTTCGACGGGACAGCAAGGCAGCACCACACCTTCAGACGCCGTAGGCCATCGCCATGGGGCGTCGTTTTGGCTGTGGTACCGGAGAAAGAGAAAGGGATGTGCCCTAAGCAATAAGCATTTTGTTCAGTTCAGGTAATGCATAAGACATTTTCAGACAAATTAACGGGTTCACAGGGTTCAGAGTATTAGACTAGTAGTACATGGATTAGCAGCTAGCTGATCGAACACAAACACAGAGCTCGCTATTGGAAGTTCCACGCCTACGTTTCATTGGACCGCAAACGCTTCGAGGATCTAAACTAACGCTATCATTGGTAGCTGAACTCCTGTCAAATTTCATTAGTAGTCGTACACCCTCCGCAAATGACAAGCCTGTTGCGATGCAGGCCCCACTCAGTGACCATGAGATTTGGCATACTCATTTTGTGCCTCCTGTTCCTCACGTCATGTGACCCACCGCGATCCAAACGGCATTATTATGGATGTTCATGGAAGCTATTTGGCCACCTACCAAAACTACAGAAGATTTATTTGCGTCGTCCAAAACCTCTCCAGCCTATATAACAGCGACGTTCCTGCAACGGCAGTGCTGCTTTATTTGGTATCAAGACTTTTAATAGATCGAGCTTGTCCTGGCTTGGCTTGGAAACCCGCGGCCTGCCTTCAGATGAATTGTTTGGTTTCGATCGTTGATTTGGGGGTTTGCCCGTGGACGCAACCTACAGAGTTGGTTGGCTCGGTTCAAATCAGAGGGCGACTGCTGCAGCAATCGCCAATAATCAAATTGTATGGTGACGAATCTTCATTGCTTCTCCCCCTTATTCTCTCTCTCTCTCTCTCTCAGCTTAACCTGAATGTACTTATGTTACTACGTTTGAGAGCGTTGTCTGGGACTGTTTATAGAGCGAGGAGCAGTAGTGGACTACTCCTACCGTATCAAAGACTATGTGTACGTTTGCAGACTTGTCTCGGATGTTTGATGCAACCGAGCGTGAGAACAAAATGCTCAGTCAAGAAGATTCCTCGCAGGACAACAGGGACTCCAAACCTTCCTTTTGCCGGATATAACTTGCGATATTTTTTCGTTTTGGAATGTGCCATGTAGCCATCACGGCACAAAGCAGAGCACGGGGTGGACCAGCTGCGGGGCGGACGGACGCAACAGGAACTGGATACCTGCGGTTGTTGCTATCCGGGTGTGAGGTGAAAGCCTGATCGTGGGGAAAAAATCGCGGTGGTTCGCGCGTCCTGCTTCGGCAGCCGACGCGGCCGCCTCCGCCGCCATGCGGGCGGCAGGCAAGCAGCCCTGGACCACGGCCCACGGGGGCTGGATGCAATGCACGAAGCATGCCTTCATCATGCATCCGCATCCGCCAGAAATTGCGAGAATATACGGGTTCGCTGCTCCTCGACCTCGCATAGGTTTCAGCAGACACTTTGGCTGCCTGCGTAGGTCCATTGGTACGCAGTTGCCAGTTGGTGCTGGCTTCAGGTTCAGCCTCATGACTCCACGTCACGCGCGGTTTGGTACTATGGGTGCCCGTGAAGTTCTGGTCCCTAGTCGCGGTCATGCGCATGCGACATGCGGTGCATGGATCAAACATGATGGCCTCTCGACTCAGCCATTAAAATTCAGTCACATGAAACTTAATGGCTAGATGTTTTCCTTTGTATGGTTAACGTGAGAATTGTATTGATTAAAAAACTGGGGCCACGGGAAAAAGACACCACAACGCTATTACGCTTAAGTTCGAGGACTCTCACCTCCGCCCGAGAAAGCCCCTCAAGGGCCTCAACTATATGCCCCGCCCCGCACACAAGTGTCCGTTATTGGTGAGAGGATCGGTCCACATACATGTGTTTAGGAACACGTGACAGGTGAGGAGCTTTTTTTTTCTATACCACCGACCAGAAATTCACCATTCTTAGCCTTCGAACCCTAGTCACGGGGGCGACTCCATAGGCTTGACCAACTGGTCGTGCAGCTGGTGGCAAAATTTCTTTAATCAGTATAAGTAAATAGATGGGTGTAGATATATAGAATGGATTAACTCAGAAATATGGAATATTATATGTTAATGCAAATGATAATTGTCAAATCTAGGAGATATCCTCCCGGGAAAGGAAACTAGTTGAGGAATATAGATCTTTTGGCAGCGTTTTTAATCTATTTGAATATTTTTATTATTTTGGGACAGAGTGAGTAGATAGTATTTTGGGTTAGTTGTTTTTATAATGACAAGTGGTGGATAATTTATCAATATATCGATATGGACATTTTGTTTTTTCTTTGACTATCATGGTGATTTTTAGACCTTAAGCTGTAATATGAAAGCTCCCGTTTGTTTGTTTCTTTCTAAATACTAAGATAGTATATGGGGTGGAAAAAAGAGGGAGACACGCGTGGTCAGACAAGTGAGAAACAACGTCACAATTGGAACTTGTCAAAAAAAAAAAAAAAAAACCGTCACAATTGGAAACAAAAGTAGAGCACATCAGTCTTGCTTAGCCTGAATGCTTGGCACAGAGATTGGGCCGTACGGGCCTTGGTTCTAAGCCCAGTCTATGGCTTAATTCGTCTTGTAGACCTCCAACTCCAATCGATTATTTGGGCCTTGGTACTACGTACTAACCCAATCGAGTTTTTTTTTTTTTGTTGGGCTTCCTTTTTTCGTAACAATATTTCAGCCCAAAGTAATCACAAAGTTTTGCATTAAAAACACTGTTGGCATACTAACCTATATATATCCAAACACGAGGATTAGATTGAGCTAAAAAAAAACACGAGGATTAGATTGATATTATTTGAATCCATAGGTTAGAGTTATTTGGACCTATTTGGAGCTCAAGTAGCACTAAAGTATCCAAACACGAGGATTAGATTGATATTATTTGCATCTAACCCACTCTAAAAAAAATATTACCCCAAGAGGTGTTTAGGACATTCCGAGAAAGAATTAGCCCATGGGATGTACCCCGGCGTCGCCTTTCGCATGACAGGGTCCCCACGAGTGCAAATACTAAGACCACGAGTGCAAATACTAAGATGCTCGCAGTCTACTCGCTCTAACCACACACACAATTGATTTTTTTTGTTTGATAAACTGGAATTCCACAAGCTTGTTTCCTGGAGGATGTTTCAGGAGCTGGAACCGGTTTTCTTTTTCCTTGTATCTTTCTTGTTTGCCATTGCTTTAGATTCGAAGCATGGAAATCCGCCACGATCGCGACCGGCTACGCGATTCTGAGAAAAATCGCCCATCTAAATATCTAATCACACATCACGTATGGACACTAAGCAAACTTTTTTTTTTTCCCGTCTTATTTAGGTGTGGAATTAAAGGATAGGCACACATGGACTGTCCTCTGTCCAATAATAAAGCACTCGACATCTCTCAACATGACCCCTGACACGGCACCAAGTTGACATGCCCCAGCCAGCCCCCAGGTACACGTATCCATATTCTAAGCATGCTGGCAACAAAAAGAAACACCGAAGGCGAGCCCCGGTTCCATGTTCAGATGCTTGCTGATCGCCTTTCTCTGCATCTCTATCGTCGTCTTGGGCATCGGCGAGTGAGTGCCATGCCCCTGTCCTGACTCTCATCATGAAGAGACTTATTAATTTATTAATTAATTAAACGCTACACAAGCGTGCCGTGTCGTAACTCGTATGTACGTGCACATGGAAGACACCAAAATTTCCATGCCTCGTGCGGTCTCCATTCAACGAATGCTGATATGGATGGAGTCATGGAGCAAAAATGATACCGACTGTGACCGTGAGTTCTTCTCTTCTGTTCCCTATTAACGTGAGCCAGCAAATGCAACTAGATAGATCTTCCCGACGCAGCACGGCGGCTTAAATAAATCTGAAGTCATCGCTGAGGTCAGGTATCGGCGGTTCACGCGAACGGATGCTTTCATCAGTTATTCCTCTCACTTATCAGATGTCAAAGCTTGCGTTAATCCTACGTACTTAGTGTAGGGGCCAACAAGGCCCCTCCAGATTTCTTGAAAAAAATATATGGCAGCAGAATTATGCAGAGCAGCAGGATTCTGATTTGGCGGGAATTGTAGCCTCGTTGGAAGTGGGACCAGTAAAGTCGTGCTCCGTGCACCGGCCCACTTGCCAGCTTCACCGGTCCAGGTCGCCAGAATTCGGAAAGGTGGCCCACCACTGGGCCAGCAGGTGGTGGGTCCATACAACCAGACCAACACGACCCGAATAAAGGCCCGCCTCCTTCGCAGTTCAGCAAACGGCGCCCAACAACCCCAGAACCCGTTTCCTTCCCACCAAAATCACCTCCCTTCGCTGACTACCCCGCGCTGCGATCCCGCCGCCCGGCCGTCTCCATGGCCGCCGCTTCGTCCTCCGAGGCCGCGACAGCCACGTCCAGGACCACCGCCGGAGGGAGCGCGCTTCCAGGCCCTCCTCCGCCGACGCCGTCGAACCACCACCCGACGCCGTCGTCCTCCGCGGCCGCTGGGGGCGCCACGGACGCCTCCCCTCTCTGCTTTCCTGCACCGCCTCCTTCTCTCGTCCCCGGCGCCGCAGCTACGGTCTCCACTCGCATCCCGGTCGCAGGCGTCGCCCTCGCTTCCACCGCTCGTCTCGCTCGAGTCCCCGATCAGCGCGCGCGCTCCGCGACGCCGCCGACGTGGGCTACTTCCACGTCGCCAGCCACGGCGTCCCTTCCGAGCTACCGTCCTCCGCGCTCGCCGAGCTGTCCCCAAATCGACGCGTCCACGCGTCTGGAGTCGAATCTCCGCAAGCTTGGCTTCTCCGAGGAGGGGAGGAGGAGGGGGGAGAGCAGGATGTGGACGGCGGCGACGACGATCCCGCCGTGGTGTTCGACGCCTGTGAGGGGGACATGGACGCGTTCCCGGCCGCGGCGGAGTACGCGCTTCGGATGAGGGACGTCGGCATGCGGGTCGTAGCGCTTCTCGCCGGGTGCCCCGACACGGGCTTCCAGGAGGAGCCCTTCGCGGAGGGGAGGAGGAAGGCGCGGTGCCTGGTGTGGGCATCCCGGGTCTCCACCGCCGATACGGCGCCTCCGGCCGTCGGGAAGGCGAAGGCGTACCCGTATGTCGTGGCGCTTCACTGTCAGTGGGAGGCGTCCGGGCAGGAAGAGGCACCGCCGAGCTGGGTCATGAACGACGGCGGCGAGTGGACGGCAGTTGGCGCCCGCGACGGCGCGATCCTTGTCACCATCGGCGACATTGCCCAGGTACTTAATTAGAAGTGCAAATCTCTCAGACAGATATCTCATGAACATTAGCAGCTGAAATTTGCAATGGCATCTTCCAAAAAGAAAAACAGAGATTACATAAGCACCGTAGTTATTCTTATTTCGTCTTTATCTAGTCAAAACTTTAGAGACCATTTATTTAGTGCTCTAGTACACGCGATAGGCGGTAGTGCCACTGCAACAAACCAGCGGCGTAGATGGCGAGCATCCGTTTTGTTTATGCAGCGGCCAGCGGCATCAAATTCTAAAGTAGGTTGCGCATCAGCCATTTAGCATCACCACTCAGTTTTTATTTTTGACCCAGTTAGGCAATCAGGTCCACATGTCTGCATCATCAGCTATTCAGCTGGTGTTTTATCACTCACTGACCATCGCCACGTAAAGACACAAAAAGAAGTCAAATATCTCTGCTTTTCAAACACAAAAAGCCACACACACCATTTTGTCATACGAGCTGTTCTTCACTCTTCAGACAGCATTAGCAGCACTCATCTTTTGTTGCCATGATTCCTTTTGGCTCGCGTGCTAGGTGTGGAGCAATGGCAAGTTGAAGAAAGTGAGAGGGATGGCTCGCCCCACATCCGCCGCACCCATGGAGACGCAGCATGGCGTGACTGACCGTCTGTCGCTGACGGTCCTGATCACTCTGTCTCTGGACAACATCATCTCGCCCTTGGTCCCGATCTCCAATGCGGCCGGAGAAGGCCGCGAGGACGAGGCGAATGGTGCCGGAGCCGACGACGAGGATGAATGGAGGTTTCACTCTTTCCTACTGGAGGACTATGCGTGGAGGGTGTACAACCAGCGGCTTCAGTTCAAGGATCCATTGGTCCGGTATCGGATATGATATCTGCTACGATAGTACTATAGATCTCTTGTTTTTTCATTGGTGTGCCGATATGCAAAGTCATGTTATGGACTTCGTGTTGTGATTTACTATTTGGCTTCGGAGTGGTTTGAGGAGTAAGTAAACTGCGGGTAGAACAACCCGCCTTGGATTCCAATGTATGTTGCTGACATCCATTTTTCTATCAACCGGGTCGAAGGTGAGGTTCTGTCTTAACCTTTGCTGAAATCCTGAGCGATTTGGACAGAGTCTGTCTATACTAAACTTGGCTAGTTTGTCCCCTTTTTCCACTCAAACAAATTGTTGGATGAAACCACCTAAAATTTGGCAAAGCAAAATTCGAGTGGTAGAAACCCCACCCCACACAAAATTTGGCAGGGAAAATAAAAGAATCCCAAAACCAAAACAAAAAGCACAAAACCAAAAAAAAAAAAAAAAACGAAACAAAAAATCGTGATGAACGAAGTCCCAGGCGAGCTCCACGCTCCTCCGCATCCGGCATCTCTGCTTCCTCCCCGGCTCCTCCGCCGCCCCAGCGGCGAGCTCACGGCGGGCCGCGGCGGGTAGGCGCAGGTCGCCGCCAGTCGAGCAGAGCGACGACGTGTGGCCAACGCCAGGCGAACAGAGCGCCGGGTAGGCTGCCACCGGGCGAGCCGAGCGCCGGCGTGGGGCTGCCACAGGCGGAGGTGTGGGAGAGGCGAGTCGTGCGCGGCCTCCCATCCTCGGCGTCAGGTGTGCGGCCCACCGGCAAGGGATGCTCGCGGACGGAGACGGGAACGGAGAGCACGCGCGGGGCAAAACCGGCAAACGGGACGAACGCCCAGGTCAAACAAACAAAAGATCGTCCGGTCACAAATTTGAGTGAAAAAAAAACTTAAATCCACACGGGTGGGTTTTAGCTTTTCTATTTGGACAAGCAATGGGATTCTACTTTGACTCTTCTACTTTATGCACAAACTTTCAAAAATCCCTAGTGGCAGAAATGAAATGTGAGAATTTTAAGAGGTGCTCATGCACATAACAGTGACCTTACCAACTGATCAGTTCGCAGACTTTTTCTCGTAAACTGGGTAAAAATGCACCGTATGGGCCGTTTTACCATGCGAGGCTTAGTCGATCGCTGGTCTCCATGGGCCGGTATTCTTTCCAGACCAAGGTGATCCATATTTTCGGGCTGTCATTCCTGTTATTCAAGGCCCAACCGAAGATGCCATTGACCTAGCGGGAGCGCACACCTTCGGCTTTGTCCTGAAAGACGGACACACGGCTGTGGCGGCGCCTTCTCTACTCTCTCGTCGTACTGCCATTCCCTGTCCTCTCTCACTGACCCCTCAATCAAACCAATCCACGACCTTTCCACTGATTCCCCCTCCGGATCCATCAGAAGCCATCGCAAATCGGTGGGATGGGTGGTGGGAGCTGCTGCGTCTGCAAGGAGGCGCCGCCCAAGTACAAGTGCCCCTCCTGCCGCACGCCCTAGTGAGTCCAGCCACGATCCTTATCTGCCGTTGTGCGTGGTGGTTACATTACATGTTCTCTCGCCAAGCGTAACGTTGAGGTGTGGTGTGTTTGTCAGTAGAGTAGCGGGGCTATCTCTGATTCTCTGTTGAATTATCTGGTTCTAATTCATGCCAGGTGACTGTTTTTGCGCAAATTCGTCTCTAAGGAGATGATGGGTTGGGTAGGGTTCATAGAACAAAGTGATTGATTGGGTATGTCGAGATTATGGGCGCCTGAAATTTGCTTGTAGCCTCTGACTTCAGATTCTAGCTAACTGTCAATACAATCAATAACGAAAGTAATATCGCTACAATTCTAGCGTCACACATAGCGCTGTGTTTCATGTTTATCTTTGCTGGAAATTTAAAGTAGATTAGTGGGAGAAGTTACTGAGAAAATGCTGCATTAATCCAAAAAACAAATGTCAACAACTTTTCCTAGATGAATGTATTGGAGATATAAAGTCGAGCCCCCGAGTCTTTTTTTTTTGGTGTAAAATTTTTTTGTGGCTTCAGCTGGTGTTTCAGTATCATTATTTTGTAACGATGGGTAGCATTTGTTTAGAATTGCAACATAAGGATGTCGCTAAACATTTCATCCTTGATTCTTCAATGCAATTAGGCTTTCTTAGCCTGCTCTGGTTTATCATTTTTTCTAAGTTATCCCTTGTTAATTAAATCAATTCAAGATTGAAAATCTAAATTAGTTTTCATACTAAATGTTTTGGTATTAACTAAAAGCATTAGCACTCAATATTTTTGTTAGTTGAACCTAATTTGTCTCATTATTCCTTGCAGTTGCTCTGTCACATGCTTTAAAAAGCACAAAGGTACTTCTATCCCAAACTTGCAGTTTGCCAACCTTAAATTTCTTCAACTATTTTAATATATTCTTGCAGGACTAAAGAGTAGATTGGAATGCTTTTATACAGTGATGTTCAACTTAGATTGTTTTTCTTGTCCTGGGAGCAGTAGACAAATGCTTACATGCTGTAACAATCAAGTATATGAGATCCAGCTCCTTCATATGAATTGGCTGTTATTTGGTGGTAAATGTTGCTTTTCTTTGCAGAGGAGTTTTGTGAAAAGACATCGCCTCAGGAAGAAATTAGCAAGTCACCACTGCAGGAGGAAGTTAGTGAGTTCTCTATCTTTTAGGAATAAAACTATTGTAACTGTTTTCTTAACATACTGGGGCACTGGGCAGTGGGGACTTGTTCCAGTTACAACAGGGTATGAGGTTTAAATCTCGACTGTTATTTGCATATGCTTGCCCCTAATTGTTAACGTGCTATGGTAATTGCCTTGAGTGAAGATATCAAATTTGTTAGTTCCTAAAACAACATACAAATGTTCTTATTAGGGACTTGATTTTATTCTTGCTAACAATGCTTGTCAAGCTTTGTGTGCCTTGTACAGCTTCTTTTCTTGTTATTCATAAAATCTTACAGTGGGGGCTTCACCTGCTGTACTTTTTTTAAGTGTTAATGCCAGCTTCAGAGGTAATTTAGTTTGTTATAGGAAGACAACATTCTTACTGTTGGTGTCCAAAATGTCTGCCACATTTGTTTACCAAATAAAAGTGGCTGAACTAATTGTGTTCTGTATATCAGTTCATGCAGTACTACTTGAAGGTGTTTTGTATTAGTTGGAATAATTTGTTAGCAAACCACAGGAATCTATGCATCTTTAGTAATATATACTTCTGTAATATCCTGTACTCTGCTTTTATTTCTCTGTTCATTCCATGATTACATTTGGTATTTATAACTTAAAGTTGATTAAGATCATATTTAATGTATTATAACCGTATATACTGATACACACAGTATGAACATTTTGTTTAAAGTAACCACCCGCATGGCCACAACCACCTCGAACTGTATACAGTGGAACTATATTATTTCTTAAATCAAACTTATGTAAATTGGTTGCCTAAAGTGTCATATAGAATGCTCTTGTTGTTTGATTATGTGTTTATGAATGCCTATAAATTGTTTAACTGTAATCTCCATGTTTTTCGGCAGCACTGAACACCACTTGCACTGCAAAATCTCCAGATACAGTGTGCCCTACAAAAGCTCTTGAAGTTGAGGACCCAAGCTGGCTTGTTGACAACAATAGACTAAGGTCTTTAGGTACAGGCATATGGCCTAGCTTATCACCAAGGCACCAATCTTGACTACATTTCTAGGAACTTCATATTGTGTTAACTAAAAAAAAGGATATTAGGATCATATTAGAATGCCCCTGTGACAAACTTCCATTATAAACATTCATTTTATAACCAACATGCACATCTTCACCTGTGGTTTGTAACATGTAGGGAACTCGTCATTGAGTATGTCTTAGTGCAGCTAATATAGGGAAACTTATATTGATATAGATGATATAGATATGCCTTAATGCAATAGCTCTCCTGCGTATTATACAAAAAAAAAGGATATACCTTAACTTTTCATGTCTAAGTAAGTTCTGATCCTTAATGCATCATCTGTGAATTTTTTTCCTTCCAAAAAATCACTTTATTCACCCTTTAAGATGTTGAGGTAATTACTGTTGTCACTTGGACTGATAGAAGTATGGTAATGCTGAATTCATGAATGCCAAAGCTGCCTGCTAAAGTAGTGACTATAGCTTTCTTTTTTAGTGTTTTTACCTGAACTTTGTATCCTTCATAGCGGAAGTGAAAGGGATCCAAGATGCTCTCAGGGATCCTGAACTGCAGAAAATGATACTTAAAATTGATGGGTCTTCAGAACCAGAAAAAGTAAGTCTTCATTCACTTGCAACATTTGCTAAGTTTGGCATGTGTTTAGATTCATACTTTAGCAGCTCCTCAAATAGCACTCGACACACCTATCATAACAGCATTTGATTTCAAACAAACACTAATATGAATACAGGTCCATTTTTTTCTTTTCCCACGGGAATAGCGCACATCACCTCAATTTCTTATCGTTTGTCATGACTTTGGTACCTTTTTTGAGTGGTTGATAAGCTCCAAAAGGCCTATGCCAAGCCACATATATGGGTCTAAGATCCTGGCTTATATTTCTTGAATTTTACCCAGTTTTCACATTAATTTTTCTGTAGGAATTAGAGAAAGTGATGGAAGATCAAGCTTTTGGCCAGTTCTTTGATAAGGTGTTCAGCCATTTCACTTTGCCTCAGCCTTTGATCTTATTGTTTTCATTGTAATTCTACACATCATATGTCCATCTTTTATACATTTAACTCCTGTATTGCAGATTCTTGACATTGTCAGCCCACAAGAATAATCGCCTGCCCTGTTTGGTGGGATTCTGATGCTGGAGTAAATAGAAGCATCCTGGCAAACAAGCGAAAGTAGACAGGCTGATCTCTGTTTTCCTTTTCCAGGATGGGGTAGACTTTAGAACACATCTTGAGTCGCCTGTTTTTCCATGATGTGGGGGACTTTAGAACACATATATTGTGTCGCCTGGTGAAAGGAAATTACCGTTGCGGAAAAATCTCTCTCACCAAAGATAGACATTTCTTCTGTGGTTGCATTGTGCGTTTCATTTCAGAAGGTCGATTGTCGTAGCTGTATTTTAATGTGGTAGACAACGACTCTATACTGGCCACTGAATCTTGATGAGAAGATGATGCTTCCGTTGACCAATATAGTGGCCATATTTCCGCAACATGCTTTTGACACATTAACTAAGTTGGAACGATCATTGCGTGTCTCGTGGTACTTGTTTTTAACATTTCCTTTTGATTTATCTTGTTTCTGAAAATTGAATAACATGCCGTTAGAGTCCAAACTTGCAAAGGCCTAGAGTTGTGGACGAGCTGGGCTGACTGGGGTTTGAAGCCCGATATCCGCTTTCCAGTTGAGCAGCTTTCCAAAAAAAAAAAAAAAAAAAGCCGCTTCTCCCCTTGCAATCAGATTTAAGGATAAACCATCGTGGCACCGTGTCCTCTTTAGAAAGCGGGTCAAGAGCCAACTGCTTTTCTAATGGTACAGCTAACTGCATTTTATAAGTACTGCTACCTTCCTATTGAAATACAAGGAATCAAAATTTATCAGAAAACAAGCTATTATATAACCAAAAAAGTACACAAAACAATATTAATATTTATCACATCAATCAAATTATCAAAGAGGTAAATTATGAAACTTCATTATTTCATAATGATGCTAATTTGATATCATATAACCATCGTGGCATAGTATATGCCTGCTCGCAAAAAAAAATATATCATATTTTTTTATGTACACTTGATCAAATTTTAATGGTTTAACATAGGATAAACTTTAACCTATTGTATTTTAGGACAGGGAATATAGCATATAAGCTTCCTGTAGTATTGTATAGTTTATCATATACACTATACAGCTGATATTTATCTTTTCCGTTGCGCTGTTGAGGAGATGAAGTTAAAATAAAAAACGGGTAAAACAGCAGGTGAAAAAGGCTAGCGGTGAATCGGTTCCGATTCTGGCCGCAGCGACAGCGCAGAGCACAAAGCAGAATATAGCCGATATAAACGCGCCCTCCACCATTCCGACCGCTTGCCGCATACCTCCTGGCCGCGCGTCCGTCCGCTTCCCAATTCGCCGCCGCCGCTCCCCTCGTCGGCGGCGCCATACCCTGCCGCTTGGTAATCTCTGGCGACAGCGGCGGCTAGAGAGTCCCAGATCCTCCGCCCATGACCCAGACCTGGCGCGGCGTCCGCGCGCCGAGATAGGGTTTGGTTCGTGCGCCCGCCGGCCTCGGTGAGGTGGGACGGCGGCGGGGCCGGGGTGGGGGCTGCGGGGCGCGGTTCGCCGTCGGATGGACGCAGATGAGGCCGCGGGGAGGACCAGGAGGATGGATCTGAACCTTTACCTCGGTCTTTTCCGCAGCCCGCGCACGCGCCGCTCTGACCTCGGCTCCGACCTCGCCCTCAGCATCCCGATGCCCTCCTCTCCTTCGTCCTCCGCCGCGTCCGTCGACGCGCCAGCGCCGCCGCCGCCTCCGCCGGAGCCCCCTGCACCCGCCGTACTCCCCCTCCCACGCCGACCTCTCCCCTCCGCCGCCGGAGGTATACTCCCCGTACAACCCCGAAGACTCGCCTGTTCCGGATGTGCATCCGTCGTACATGCACACTCCGGAACCGCTCATCTCCGGGCGGCGGAACATGCCGCCTCCGGAATCGATTTCTATCTCGGGGATCCGAGAGGGACTTCGGGAAATTCGGCAGGCCCTCCATCCGCCGCCCCTGGCCCCGCTGGTGCGGGCCAGCGAACTGCTGGGGTGGGAGGACCGGCCTTCTTCGTCGACGGCCTCTTCATCTTTCTTGCCAGACACTGCTGCCCGGTACAGGCGGCTGTTCGAGCCGTCCAATCGGTGGCTTCGCCCGAGGCGGTTCAGGTCTGACCTTCCACCTCTTAGCTCCGAGGCTCGCCCCTCTGGGCATGACGCCGCCGAGCCGGTGCCCCAGCATGAGCCTGCAGTTGATGATACTACTGAATTAAACAAAGTGCCTGCCAATGGCTCAGAATTAGGTGCCCCTCAGGATTCCTCTGAGGAACGCGGCAAGACTGCTGCCACATTCGAGTGTAACATATGCTTTGAGATGGCTAGTGAGCCGGTTGTCACTTCTTGTGGCCATCTCTTCTGCTGGCCGTGCTTGTATCAGTGGTTGAATGTTTACTCCAACCACAAGGAATGCCCAGTCTGCAAAGGCGAGGTGACTGAGGCAAACATTACTCCTATTTATGGTAGAGGGAATTCAGGTGCAGAGAAGACTGTGGAGGATGAGAAGCCACCAGGTCCTACGATCCCGCCGAGGCCACATGGAAATCGCCTTTGAAAGCTTCAGGCAGCAATTCCACAATATGCGACCTATCCCAAGGCTTGGTGAGGCGCATGGGATACTGTCATCATGGAGGCGTCTTCTGGATCAGCAGATTATGAGTAGGTTTGAAGGGCCATCTGAATCAACCCCGCTAGAACTCATAAGAGGATTGACAAGGCCATCTGAATCAACTGCGCAAGAAGTCACAAGAGGATTGACAAGGCCATCTGAATCAACCGCCCAAGAAGTCCTAAGAGGATTGACATTGACCACAAGGGAGAGCAAGGCGGTTGCAAATAGAAGCCGAGCCGTCCTGATGGTTCTTCCACGAGCCCTGATACTGGTCTGACAGGAAACAATGCATCAGAATCTCTGACAGGAAACAATGCATCAGCAGAATCATCAAGACGTGGCTCAACAACACGCGTATCAGATAGGCGTGAATTGTTGGAACGTATTACTTTTGGTACAGAAAGACTAACTAGTATCATGAGTGATCTTAGAAGAATTGCTTCACCAAGCCGATATGGAGGATCTGCTTCATCATCGAATCCTCAAAATAATGAGCCAGCAGTCGATGGAGCTCGCATTGCTGGAGCACCTTCTGCAGATCAAGCATCTAATTCGAGCACTGTTGCAGTGATACAAGGGGATGCTGGTATCTCTGAGAGTGCAGGAGAGCCTAGCAATGCAGGCTCTTCGAGATCCTTGAGGAGGAGAGGGAGAAGCAATGGCTTAGTTTCATTGGACGTGGATGGTGGAGGCCTCCAAACGGAATAAGAGACGTAGAATGAACTGAACCCTCTTGATATCTTTGTCCCAAATCAACTTGGCCTCCTTTGCTGATTTCAGTTGTTGTATTTCATGACTTCAGGTGATATCAGCTGCATTGTAGCATGTTGTAGTTTCGTCTTTTAATATCTGTTATTCACTTAAACAGTTCCTTGTTCAGTTTGCTCTGTAGCCTGTGCCCCCACCAGTTTCAGAATCGAGTTATTTTTGCTATCCATCCAGAGGAAGTTTAACTGTGTTGTTGGAAAGAATTTTTTCGTGTTCATTTTTCTTAGAAAAAATTTCGTCTTCATTATGAATGCTCAGGCAGAGGTGCTATTTGACAAATGGTTCTAAGCCTAAGCCACAAAGATCTTTAAATGTATTGTGTACAGTGAAATATATGGGAACATGACTGAAGCAGATACAGGATCCGCCTATAAAGTTATTTTCATTATAATATATGGTTGTATTCAATTCTTATTGAAGGTTCAATTTTATGAGTATGCAATTATTTTAATTGAGCAGGAGGGGAGATAACTGATACTCCTATTACCATACTATTCTACAGACTGCCTGTGCTAGGCATAGCTATTCTTTAGCAAACAGTTCATTAACAAGTCGAGACCAATCAACGACAGGAAAAGACTCGGCATGGAGTTCAAACACTGCTTTATTCAAAGATTATACTCTTGAATTTTTCAGTGTTTTTTTTCTCCTAGTCCAGCAGCCTATTTACTGCCATGAAAATAATCTATTTGACCAGAGAATCTTCATCAAATCAAAACTCATATAGGATCACACGAGTATTCCCTCCGTTCCAGGTCATTTAGACTTTTCTAAACATTCATAGCACATGTAACTAACTGCGGCATCCTTGGATTTATTCATAATTTACCAGTGAATTACATTCACAGCTAATAGGATCAGTGGTAGAGAAGACCCAAAAAGAAAACAGGGAGTGGTGTGTGGCAAGCAATTGACCGTGGCGTGTAGCTCTATATCGATCTTATTTGTTATTCGTACATCTACAAAGACACTCTAGATTCTGCTTATGTCCCTCCCAAATAAGAGTGTGGTCAGCCAATTGATAGCCACATAGAACCTATTCCTCCAGCTAACAACACGGGTTAAATATGCCGAGCGCCAGATGAACCAGCTCACAAATCCTGCAAGAGATATCCCTCTTGACTCCTGCCAATGGAGATATAAATTTATTTTAGTAAACCCATGATCAACCAGTAAACTGTCAAAGCCTGCAAATACAGAACATTGACCAATAACTGACCTTGCTTTGCCTCAGATCGACTAGAGCTTTGTATCTTCCAACAGTTGCCATGCTGCCTAGATGCTTGTACACAAAGGGTGGACCCAGATCTGCTTCAGTCTCAGAGTTTGCATGCCCTCCTCCAGCTTTTCATGACATGATTGAGCAGGCTTGCCAAGTACTTGCCTTGCCGTTCTGCAACCTGCTCATGAGCAAAAGTAAAAGAGTTATCTTATTTAACAACATCTCTTCTAAAACAAAACAAGGGCGAGTGGAAAACAAAATCTTGTTCACAGCATTTCTTCTGAATGTAAACGCCAGAATCATATAAATACGGAAGTGGAACAGAAATATCTGCGACCCAATTTTTCATGTATATCCCTTCATTTGTTTCTTTTCTAGATCTGTTTTTCCCAGTGCTTCAGAAACCATAGTAGCATGCAAATATTCTGTGACTGACTTGTACTGCAGCAAGAAGCATGACACTACCTGAGCCAAAGCAGGGAGAACTTCCTTGCCGGTGCTCTCGAGAAATCCACTGCAGTCACCAATGGCATAAACATCCTGAACAGAAGGACGCCAGAACCACTCATTGACACCGATCCTGTCAACATTGAAAAACCTTGTAACTAGAACAGGACAGTAATGTGGCATCAGTATTTGCTTCAAAGTTCGAACACATGATACCCACACAAACTGCACAAGATAATTTGTGTGCAGCTTATTTAACTTGCAGCTCAGTCAGTATATGATGGCACATAGACATACAATTACTCAAAAATGTGTATACACAGACGTAAACATGCAACTGACTCAATACATGATGCTCACAGACACAAAAAGAGTTATACCTTCCACCAGGTGACTTTGAAATGGCAACGACTTAACGAATGGTGAAGCACCAACTCCGTGGACCATACCAGTAAACCATAAGGAACTTCCTCTCCATCGTCAAGAATTATTTTGGTGGGCTGTACATCCCACAATTCCTTTCACAAGCCTAACACCTGACTGGTTGGTGAACATACACAAACAACTTATTTTTCAAATGCCAAATAATATGAGAAAGAACAACATCCAAACCATTAGCAGATATATGATATTCATGTGCTATGTGATTGTCAGTGTGGTGTCTTTGGAAATCTGCAGTTTCAAAACCTTGGTCTGTTGAAGCCTTGTAGGCAAAAGTGACTTGACATTATGCAGAGAAGAAACTGTTAACCTTAATTAGTTGGTTTATGCATATTGCCTGAGTCGAACATCGAATGATGACAGTATCTCGTTTGCCTGAAATGATAAGACAAATTAATTGATATTAGAGTGCACAATTAAAAATAAAAGGTAAACTAGAAAACAACAGCACAAACCTCAATCAGGGTCACATGGATATAATCCTTCACATGCGAATAACGTTGTTTAACATCTCGTATAATAAAATCACTAAGTTCACCACTAAATTCCACCCCTGTTGGACCACCTCCAACAACAACACAGTGCAATAGTTGCGCCTTTTCTTCTTCTGAAATTCCTGTTTAGTCATATTGCATCGATCTATCAATGCTTTACAATACTCAAGTGGATATTTAGGTATGAGGAGACAAGATATATTATGGTTTTTATAGCCAGCCAATTAAGTCTCATCTGGTTGTATTCTAGATTCTACTTGAAAAGGTAAAAAGTAAAATATCACTAAGAAAGCAAGAACAGGAAATAGTGTGTGGTACTCATAGAAGTTCTGTTCCAGTGAGAGGTGGTTAGCACATGTAGTATGCCATAAAAGTGAGCTAAAGCAAGCATACCAGGGACATCAGACAACATCAAGTTAAGGAGGAGCCGCCTCCGAATCTCTTGAGCATGGTGAACTTCACAAGAAAGATTGCATGGTTGGTAACACCATGTATCCCAAAAGTTGATGCCTCAGCTCCACAGGCAAAACCAACTTGTCATAAGCAACCTTGAATTTCCATGGCTCCAAAAGGAATCTTTCTCACCATCTGTAACTGTTTCGCAATCAATCTAGATGAAAAAAGGCGGTGAATAAATAGACAGAACAAAACTGCTGCACATAGAAAAATAAATGTTGAGGCAAATGACCATGCAGCATCATGGTATCAGTTAGACATGGAAAAGTTAATACAGGGTTACATAATAGACCAAAAGTAGATGGCAACTTCGTAAAACATCATGTCTTTGCACAAGTCTTTGAAAAGCATCAACCTTGATCAAGCAAAATTTGAAGCAAGTTAAGAAGCTATGCACACATTACTTAATAGTGCTACATGAACTGAAAAAACGATCAAGCATGTGCATAATGTGGATCAGAGTATTCCCAGACATACAGGACATGATGACTGGTGGCACTCATGCATTGTAAATGTTTTTGGTTCAAGGGAAATGATCCAAGGCTTGCACGGTAAGCATAATGTTGAACGAGTCAGAAGTCAGAACAGATAATTGATCTTGAACTTTGTACTTATATGTATGTAGTGGCAAAAGGCCACTCTCTCTGACTGTTCGGCTGCTGAACATGCTCATGAATTCAGGGTATATAGATGAGTCAAGCTAAGATTCCTCCTTTTTCTCCAGACCTGTATACCCCAGATACACCACTAGACAATGATCTACTAAAAGTTATAAAGCAGAAATGGTGTATCAGCATAAATGCCCTTTGAGCATTTCTCCAAGAATCTGGGAACACTGATGCACGCACGCACATGGTGTGAAAGCAACAGCAGCTGATAGCATCCGCCTCACACGGTCAAACCTAAGCGGGAGGGGGCGGGGATCTCACAGTGTGGCTATCGGGGTCAACGCCGGTGCATCGGGCGAGGAGGAAGTAAGAGCCCGGCGACTTGGACACGGCGGGCTGGATGCGCGCGACGGGCTCGGCGACGGAGCGGAACTCGAGCGTGCCGACGCAGGTGGAGGCGAGCAGCGGCGTGAACACCATGTGGTTGCGCGGGGCGACGCAGACTTCACGTCGTAGCCTTTTCGTGTCGAGGTCCTTCATGAGCCGAGACCCCGCCCATCCTGTCCCCAACACCACCACCCTGGCCTTCTCCCCCCCTTTCCCGTCGGCCCTAGTCCAGGAACCCTTCGCCGCTTCGTCCCGCGTACCCGCCGCAGCCGCGGCGGTGGTGGAGAAGGGCGACCAAGGTTGTTGGTGGAAGTGGCGGTAAGCGAAAGCGTTTCGGACCCGCGCGGCCGCGGCGGGTGAGTGAGCGGAGCAGGAGGACGCGGCCATGTCTGCCGGACGCTAGCGCGTCGCGAGAGATGGTGAAGCGAGCGTGGTGACCACAGCGAGAAGTGTGAGGCGACTTTACGAGCGCTGCGCATTTCGTTGGACGACGCCGCCCGTGACGTGTGTGTGGGTCGGCGGCCGGTGGCCCCCGTTCGATCCGTCCTGAGAGATCGGAGTGGCGCGGATGGCGCTGGCCGTCGGATCATCTCTTGATTGTCCTGATCCGTCAGCTGCAGGGGCGGTCGTTCTAGAACGGCCAAGGCGCTTTCGCCGCCGCGTTTGCGGTGGACCGGTGAGCCGACCCGAATAGGGCGGCGAGTTCGTTCGTTCGCCCCAAAATTGCCAAATCCCTACGGATTATCTGGAGACCACCACGCGTCGCGAACCACATCCACCGGTGCCGTGCTCTGCCTCCGGCCGCCACACCCCCTCACCCGCGTAGCCCTGCCCGACCCCGCGTCCACCAACGCCGGCCTCCCACGCATCCCCCTACACGCTCGCGGGCACCGTGCACCAGTTCCACGGCTCCATCTACTCAACAACCCCCGGTTCCCGGTCTCGATCGATCTACTCCCAGCCTCCCCATCCCTAATCTGTTTTCCTCCGCCCCGGCCGCCGCACTATGGCCGCCTCCGCCTCAACCTCGTTCCTTCCGCCGCGCCCCTCACCTCGAAGCTCGGGGTAGGGCACGTCCTATGGCTCGGACGCCACGCCAACGTGCGCCGGCGCGGCCGCGGCCGCGGCCGCCTCTCCGGTGGCGGGCCGTACAGACGGGTCCGCAGAAGCCGTCCCCGTCCCCGTCGTCGGATGATGAGGCGGACGCGCTGCAGAATCTTCTCCAAGAGGGAGTACAAGTACGGGTTCGTCTCCGACTTTGAGTCCTTCTCCATCCCCAAGGGGCTGTCGGAGGCCACCGTCCGCCGCATCTCGGAGCTCAAGGCGGAGCCGGCGTGGATGCTGGACTTCCGCCTCGCCGCCTACCGCCGCTTCCTCACCATGGTCGAGCCCACCTGGAGCGACAACGAGTACGCGCCCTTGGACCTGCAGTCTATCTGCTACTACTCCGCGCCCAAAACCAAGCCCAAGCTCAATAGCCTCGACGAGGTCGACCCGGAGCTGCTCAAGACCTTCGACCGCCTTGGCATCCCGCTCACCGAGCAGAAGCGCCTCGCCAACGTCAAAGGCCCCAAAGTCGCCGTCGACGCCGTCATCGACTCCACCTCCATCGCCACAACCTTCCGCAAGGGAGCTTATGGACAAGGGCGTCATCTTCTGCTCCATCTCCGAGGCCATCCGCGAGTACCGACCTTGTCAGGCGCTACCTCGGCAGCGTCGTACCGCCGGGCGACAACTACTATGCCGCCCTCAATTCAGCGGTGTTCAGCGACGGGTCCTTCTGCTATGTGCCCAAGGGCACGGTCTGCCCCATGGAAATCTCGACCTACTTCAGGATCAACGACAAGGAGACCGGCCAGTTTGAGAGGACTCTGATTGTGGCCGATGAGAGAAGCACGGTTAGCTATTTGGAAAGGTTGCACTGCACCGGCATACGACTCCAATCAGCTCCATGCGGTTGTCGAGCTTGTGTGTGAGGCGGCAGAGATTAAGTACTCCACGGTGCAGAACTGGTACTTTGGTGATGAGGAGGGCAAGAGGCATTTATAACTTTGTCACAAAGAGGGGACGGTGCAAAGGCCGGGGTTCAAAGATTTCATGGACACAGGTTGAGACAGGATCTGCTATTACATGGAAGTACCCAAGCTGGCCGAAACATCGGGATGACAGTGTTGGAGAGTTCTACTCGGCTGCGCTACAAAGGGATTGCCAGCAGACACGGGGGACCAAGATGATCCACAAGGGGAAGAACTCACGCGCAGCCGGATTATATCCAAGGGCATCCCAAAAGCAGGCTTGGCAATTTGTTACCGTGGCTTGGTCCATGGAACCCCAGTGTGGAATGCTTATAATTCTTCACAGTGTGATTCATTGCTGATTGGGGATAATGCAGCGTTAACACCTATCCCACCATTCAGGTAATTGACTCTTCCCTTCTGCATGGTTTGGCTTGTAAGGTTCAGTTGCAGTGTCTATACTGATATGACAAGCTTTCAATTCTCTGTTATTCTACATGTAACTAATTACTTATGCATATGTCATGAAGCATATAGGCTCAGCTTAAAATTGGCACTCCTAAGAAAACAATCTGATAATTTGATTAAGTCAAGGGATACTGTAATCACATTGGGGCATGAACTTAATTGAATTTTAATTATATTTGCAAGGGCTATGTTGCATATATTTTCCATGTTAATGCTGCCCCTTCTAAGATGGTCCTTTACCTACTACCAGCAAACTGTTGATCTAGCCTTATAAATTTTGCAGTAGTAAGGAAAGAAGGGAAGCTAGAAATGTTTGCATTTGTTGACGGAGAAACATAAATATTGCTTGATGTTAAATTTAATCGAAAAATTGATGTTATATTATAAATGGTATATAATCAGGATATATTTATTTTGATGTTTGTAACTTAAATCATAGTATTGTCTTCATATCCACAGATTCTTTTTTAGGTAGACATATCGCAAACTTTGATATGACTTTTGAAAATCAAGGATTGTACTTGTGTGCTGTTGTAGTATGGTTTGGCGACTTTGTGGCAAGATACAGTTGTTAATGAGTACTGTTTTTGTGTGGGAGAAACAAGAATAGATGACTTTTTAGCTATTGTTAGGATTTGATATAATTTGATGACTTTAATCATGAAGTATCTGGTTTTCAGTTAGTACTTATCTAGCAGTGAAATATATGAAAATAAGTTGTAGTCAGTAGCATCGGCATGAAGTTCAAGATTTGATGGACAAATCCTATTCAGTTGATTCAGTGTGAGATTTTAGTCACAGTATTCTCTCTGATGTCACTTTAAAAAAATCAAGTGATAAAAAATGTGGTTTTTGGAAAATACAATTGTAATTAAGACGCATGGTTAGTTTTTAGCTAAAGGAAGGTTCAATCATGGTGGAGATGGAACAAAATACTTGTGTCTCTCTCATATCTTATGAGTCTGCAATACATGAGTAATTATATGTAAATTTGATGCAAACACAAGTTGTCCTGTCACTGGCAAACTAGAATACTTGTGTTTCTCTCATATCTTTATGAGTCTGCAATACATGAGTAATTATATGTAATTTGGATGGCAAACACAAGTTGTCCTGTCACTGGCAAACTAGTGGTGTTTCCTCCAGCCGCTCTAATGAACCAAACAATCAGAACATGGCTTCCTCTAGTACCATTAGTCCTTGAATTTCATCCTAGCATGGATTCAGTGTCCATTCTGAACATATTTTCCAAGTTTTATCACCTTCTGCTCTATGAATGTGACAACTTTGTTGATAACAGGTGTATTGCACTCAGTGGCCGTGTTGAGCATGGAGGCAAGCACTTCCAAAATTGGAGAGGATCAGCTATTTTTATTTCCAGCAAAGAGGGGTGGATCATGAAAAGGCTGTTGCCGCCTTGGCTGATTGGTGGATTCTGCAGATCTAGTTTCGATAATCTTCCCTATGAATTCGCACAGAGGTGGACGCACCTGGCATGAACCCGGAAACTTGAGGGATCAGTTGGCTAATTTGTTGGCTCAGCGACCGCATGTAATACTCCATGACAGCCAGTTACCTAGAAAAATCCATGTGTACAGCAATACAGCAGAACGAGAAGAATAAAGTGCACGACAAATAATAAATTTCCTGGCCTTTAATGTAATAATACTGATGTCGTTGGTGCCTATGGCAACAAAGATAGCAGTTGTGTCTGCTTGTCTTTTGTCTGCCCATTTTGCTTACTGTTGTAAGCGAGCTCACATGACTCTCGCTTATGGAGAAT
>JADLZK010000177.1:0-46680 GCA_015847255.1 Hyparrhenia diplandra
CTACAAAGATATGGAATTGAAGATTAATTCATACTTGGTAGTGGTAACTCCCCCTATATGTGTGCCCAATTGATTTGAATTCAAGGTTTGCACACATACATAAATATGAAATTTTGGGAGGGTTAACACTACAAAGTGATGCTAAGGTGTATAGGATAAACCTTTGAAGCGTGATACCAATCGGAGCTGCACATTTGAAGTTCATCCTTAGCATCATCCATGTAACTAGACATACACCAAAACTCAAGATACCATATGAGATCAACATTATATGCTATGGCTCTTGATCCACGTGAAAACTATATATGTCTAGCTACAACCTATGCATGCTAGTTATCATATCATCAATCAAGTTCTATGACTAGCATACACCACACAAGCATTGCATATAGAATCTAAAACTTATGCAAATGCAAGCAAGCACATGAATATGCACATGTCAAATGCAATCAATCAAGTTCATGAGCTTGCTCCCCAACTTGTGTGCTTCTCTTTGTCCAAGAATGTTGATCCTCTTCTAATCTTCAATCTTGCTCCCTCTTGTTCTATGTCCATATTCTCATCCCCCTTTGTCATATATCCAAAAGACACTTACATATCTTTGTCCATTTCTCCCCTTTTGTCATCAATTTCCATAAAGGGATGCCTCTATTGATACAAAGGTTGTGACTAGGATAGATGGTTGATTTTTTGAATCTTCATTTTTGATGGACACCACCATATGTTGAATGACACCACTTGTAACAACCACATGTGGAAGCATGAAAAACCACCTTGAAATGCCACATGTAGGTCACTTGTAGGATCCTTGACCTTAATCTTGAGGTGGGGCACCTCCCTATGTCAAAGCATATGTCAAACCATTTGAATGATTTGAGCACTTGTTGGTGAGGGTAGCTTTCTTGATTTGAAAATGATCACTTAAGGTTGAGGATCACTTGTGGAACTGACAATTGACCACGTGAATGAAAAAAATACCACGTGTAGGAAAATGATATATCTTGTAATGTGGATGCCACTTGAAAAGATTTGTCAATTGTAACCAATTCTTGAACTATGTTGTTTTTCCATGAGCATCTCTCTCTTTGACTTGATTTAGATCACTTGCACAAAATAATCTAACTCGGTTTGAACCAATGACAAGCTTCTTCACACCTCATGCTAAGGGTTATCTTGACAATGTCGAGTTGAAGACTTGAATGCTCATCCTCTAGATCAAATACTATGGGTTCACTTGCTCATGAAAATGTCATATGCTACCACTAGATCATATAAAGCATAAAAAGCAATAGTGGTACCATATAAGCATTAAAACATTTGATTTTCATGAGTGCTCACTATGTATGACTATATGCACTAGCAAGTCCTTAGCAAATTATGAATGCATATGTCAAACAATTTCACCTTGCTATGTTGGAGTAGGGGATAGTCATTAGATTCCAATTTAGCTCTCCAACTGGCATCATGAAGTCCAATTCAATAGCTTGGTGAAGACAATATGTACCAATTTGAATTCCATGCTTCACCATATGAATTGAGAACCACTAATGATCAAGTGCACTTCTTGTTGTGGTTGGCTTGCTTTCTTTTTGATCTTTGATTGCATGAGAGAAAACCAATTGAATCTTGCATAAATTATCTCTATTTGGGTGTTGCTTGCTTCTCTAGATCAACCCATTAGATTGCTTCGACTAAGCATCTCCAATAATTCCCTAGATTCTCACTTCCATGTTAGCCATCCAAGCACGGTGCTCGGTTTACCCTACAAAGGCGGCATGCCCCCAACGAGAAGTGACCTCTCTCCAAGAACCATTCTTGATACTCATTTGAATTTGACTTGAGTTGATTGATCCACATGATGGACTTATCATGATGAATAGACTTGATTCTTCTTAAGTCCTTTTCTTTCTTCCAAAGATATCCAATGATCATTTGGGCTCATTTCTTGCTCTCTATCTTGTGCTTGGTATTGATTCTTCAACTTGAGTACTAGATGTGTACAAGGTACACTCCCCCAAAATCAATGGCCTTTGTACTCATTGCCTGTCATGCTTCTAACTCAATTCAAAACCAAACTTATGTGCCTCAAACACTTATCAACATGATTCCAACTTGAGGACCTTTCAATGAAAGTGACTCTTGATCAATCCAATAATTGTCACTTTTCTCGGCAGATTTTGTACATCTTGATGAATGAATCATATCTCACAATGTACATGTTGAAATGCCACGAGATTTGGTGGAGAAGTTCAACACTAAGTCATCTCGCATCCATAAAAATTTGAGCACCAAAGTCCTTATGGATTGCTACCAGATTTCACATCTTCCCACACTAGTACATGCTGAAAACATCTCGGCGCAACATAGTTGACAAGTTCCACTCCAAAGCCAAGTATCCCTTATCTTCTCATCATGAAATTTTTACAGCAACTTCTACCATAAGTATTGAGCATGTATACCAAATTTCAAGCCATTCCAATAAGATTTGATCATCCAAATATTGCTAAGATCACAACTCACTCAGATTTTTCAATGGTGGGCAGATTTGAGCAATTGAGCTATGCTCCATCAAATTGAATCAAACTTGATGCCAACTTGTTTGAATACCATCACAAGACATAATTGAAATCACGTACTAAGAGTCATCTCATGATCATATCCATTCAAACCAACTCAAATTTGACTACTAAGCATTTGATCCATTCAATCATCTCATAGCAAGCAACATATGCATATATATCCAATTCAATCAACTCATATGCACCCAAATGTATGTGATCAACTAGGAGCATACCTTTATAGCTCATGATCATCCAATAGCAAGCTTCAACTCAAATAATTTTGCAAGCCTTCAAATATTCCAATAAATCACCACAACTTGAAATATAGCACTTGTATGTTGTAGCACTTGGACAAGGCAACACACGCCTAACCCAAAGGCTCAAATTACCTAGCTACACAAGCTAAGCAAAGTAACTAAACAAGCTACACAAGCTAGAAAGATACAACTATTTCTACTCAAGCACAAGCACAATGTATATATGTAAGTAATAACAAAGCTTGTGATGAAGAGATTGCAAACCACCGCGAAGTGTGGACACAAGATGACACCGTGATTTTTACCGAGGTCTCGGAAGCTTGCCAACTTCCCCTACTCCTCGTTGTGTCGACCAACACTTTAGTGGTTCCACGGTTTTGGCGAATCACCCGTGATGATTCTCAAGCTTAATGGCCAGTGCCAAATCCCACGGTGGGAGAGCTCGATCGAGTCCCTCACACAGGTGTGAGTCCTCTAGCCAATCCCTCAGAGGGTACCGTGTGAACCCACACACAAGTGTGATAGCTCAATGACACGTTCCACTAGAGTTGCTCTTCACGATCCCCGCGAGGTGAGCACGAACCTCTCACAATCTCTTCTTCGGAGCACCGCACAAGCTTCCTTGTGTGCTTCACGAAGTCTCTTGCCACCAAGCCATCTAGGAGGTGGCAACCTCCAAGAGAAACAAGCACACCGGCTTGCAACCCGATCACCTAGTGCCACGACGCGATCTCTCTCAACGCAATGCACTAGAACTCGATCTCTCACTCAATCGGATGAACGATATCAAGCATATGTGAGTGGAGGGCTCTCAAGCACTCTCAAACATGGACACAAAGTCCCAAAGGTGCTAAGCACCTGCCAAGCCCGACACAACCTCTATTTATTGCCCCCAAGCCAAATAGAGCCGTTGGGCACGAAAAACACAGCTTCAAGCGCTACGCTGACGAGACCGGACGGACTCACCGGGAGTCCGTCACGAGTCCGTCATCAGCGCCCGGCCGTCGACGCGACCGAAAATTCAGGCTGCAGAGCTCTCTACCGGACGCACGGACCGGAGCCTCCGGCCGGTGCGTCCCGGCGTTTATCATCGCGTCCGGTCGGTCAGACCACACGCCGGTAAAACGGGCGATATCTCCTTCATCCGAACTCCGTTTTTCGATGATCTTGGACTCTATGGAAAGCTTACTCAGAGGGCTACATAACCCACATGGTTACTTGATCCAACTCACAATGGATCAAAGCAGTATTCCACTCTAAGAGCAGTCCAAGTGTCCGAGCAACACCAAAACAACTTCTCCTCCGCAAATGTGCCAACACCACCAAGTGTACAACACCATGTGCATGTGTGTTAGCATTTTCACAATCATTTTCAAAGGATTTTCTTCTTGCTCTTACCATGCCACTCGATCCTAACACATCGCAAAGTTAGATCGCTCAAGTGGCACTAGATGACCGATATGCAAACAAGTTTGCCCCTCTTGATAGTACGGCCATCTATCCTAAATCCGTCATAAACTTCTCTAAGCACCAATGACCGCGAAATGAAATGCCCTATAGGTTATACCTTTGCCTTGCGCATTTCCATTCCGCTCCATCTCCAAGTGCCGATGCAACACATGCACCAACACGATCACCAAATGATATGATCCACTTCATATCATCACATGACCTTCTTGGTCCATCAATCTTGACCTCACTTGCTCTTCACCGCTGCGTCGGTCCATCGGCGCCAAGTCCTCGACTTGCCCTTCACACTTGCAACCGGTCCATCAAGCCAAGCCTTGTCTTGACCTTCACCACCTCGGTCACATGACTCCATGTCATGTCACATATGCGATAAAGCTCCTTCATTGCACCATCACATGTGAACTAATCTCCTGTGTATAATCTCAATCACACATATTAGTTCACCTAATGTTGACACTCAATTACCAAAAACCACAAGGGACCTTTCAATCTCCCCCTTTTGGTAATTGATGGCAACACTACAAAGATATGGAATTGAAGATTAATTCATACTTGGTAGTGGTAACTCCCCTATATGTGTGCCCAATTGATTTGAATTCAAGGTTTGCACACATACATAAATATGAAATTTTGGGAGGGTTAACACTACAAAGTGATGCTAAGGTGTATAGGATAAACCTTTGAAGCGTGATACCGATCGAGTTGCACATTTGAAGTTCATCCTTAGCATCATCCATGTAACTAGACATACACCAAAACTCAAGATCGATTGGAGACTTTGTATAATCTCAATCACATATTAGTTCACCTAATGTTTACACTCAATTACCAAAACCACAAGGGACCTTTTCAAAGTGTGGTGGCCCATCGGCATGGCCCCTCCTCACCGCAGCCAGGAGGAAGGCGCCGTCGTGGTGCCTACCGGGTCCACGCCCGTGGAGGGAGGTGCCATCGTGGTGCCAGCCGCTATACGTGATGCCGTCGCTCCTTCCTTGTCCGCCCGTCGACCGGGACTTGGAGGAGGGAGGAGGGACGGGCGGCCGGCCATGCACCGCATGGGGAGGAGGAAAGGACGGCGCCACACGTGGTGGGGAAGGCGGCGCTGCTATGGTGGTGGGGAGGGAGAGGCCGGCGCCGTGTGGAGGGAAAAGAGGTGCTCAATTTCACATGTTTGAAATAATGACTCAATACATTGCTTCTATGTGCAGGATTGCTTCAAGATTGAGGAGGGATTTGACGCCGAGGCGGATGAAGTGGCTGCAACCGCCTATTTCAAACTTGTGTCGGACATGTGGTACGAGGCACGCGGCCAGGCCGTCAGGACATACTACGGGACATACGAGAAAAGGAGGCTCGATAAGGAGGAATGGAAAACGTTGAATCTGACCAAAGAACAATACATGCTGGTAAATATTGAATGGTCATACTAAGTTTAATTATGCTTAATGTGATTTTTAATATGTTTTATACTTGGTGTCCTGTAGGTGATTCCAGAGTGGTGCTTGGTCGATAGGCGTCCTGGGAGCTTTAGGTGGACAAGCTGGTCGATACAAATTATGAGCAGGTCCACAACGACCAAGGAACGGCGTGCCATGATGCCAGGTGTACCAAACCATCAAGGCAACCTTAATCTCGCGGCCTACCAAGTTAGATATGTAAGTCTTATCCAATTCTTATTTTCTGATGCACAACTCTGAGTAGGCAGCACATGCCTGTCTCTGTTGCCGCCGCTCTCTCCAGTTCGCACGGCGTGCTCATCGTGGCAGCGCCTTCATCATGCTTGACACATGTTGGTTCGGATGAAGGTGACGACGTCTCGATTGTCTCCGTCTCCATGTGGACAGAGTCGGGTGTGTGTCTGTCTCTGCGTCACGGCGGATGCGACGGGATGTATGTATGCGACGCATCATGCCGTTCATCACGACGCATGTGCGGCGCTAGATAGCATAGCTGCACCGCTTGATGTGCATGTTGTTGGTGCGCAGAAGCCGACGAGGTGAGGAGCCATTGATGACGTCGGGGCTCACCTCCGTGGTGTGGGGTGCGTCTCGAGAATGCGCCTCACCACCGCGAGAGGACGCTGTGGTGGCAAAGTAGATGGAGTTGGCGCATGTGTTGAGACAACCGACCCGCATCTCGAGTGTGGCGAGACGGCGTTGGGTGCGGAGCCGCCGTCGACGGCGGCGCGTTGACCTCGCAGATATCGAGGAGGAGGCGGCGGCAGCCTTCGGTGCAGCGGGCCTTGGGTGCGGCCTAGAACGTTGGGTGCGATGGCCTTGGGTGCCAGGGGCGAGCCACGTTAGAGCGGGGTGCCCAGGCACCCCCAAAATTCAAAAAATCACTTATAAGAATAGATTTTCACCATTGTTTTGGATTAAATTTTCATATCTATAAGAGCAAGGCACCCCCACTATTTTTGCTCTAGCTTCACCCCTAATGGGTGCGGCGACGCCTTAGGCGAGGCAGCGGCAGCGGCCTTGGGAGCAGCCTAGAGCCGCCGAGCGCCGCCCGCTGGAGCGGACGCGGCTTCGTGCTCGCTGCTGCTTGGAGCCACCGCGCTCTCGCGTGCCGCTGGAGCCTCCAGTTTGCATGGCGTTGTATGCGCCATCGCCCGGCAACCGCCGGATCTGGCGGTGGGCTTCACGCCGCTGCTGCATCTGTGGACGAGGCCGCCCCTGCACTAGTATTTGTCCATCGTTTCCACTTGTATATTTTTCTGAATGCTACTATGTGCTACTACTAAACTATTATTTGCATCTTTTCTTGAACATGAATGTTACTACCTGCTACTTAACTATTATTTGCATCTATTGTTGAATGTGAATGTGCTGGTGCTGCTGCCGCCTGTGAATCTGAACAAGTGGTAGTGCTCTTTACTGTGCACATGTAATGTGAATTATGTTTCTATATTTATGCTTAATATTATGAGATCTCTAATATTATACTATCAAATAGCCACACAAAGGTATACACAAATACATTTGTAGTTGATCTTAAGCTATATGCATAACATTAAATAGCTTAGAGACGAGTTATCCATATGTGGGTTGTATGAGTTGTCTTGACATCCTGTCTATATAATAAATTGGAGGTTTCTGCACGACTTACCGCCCGTGGGTTGTACATGCCCTAAGGTGCCCATCTGTTGGTGAACGAACACGAAACAATACTCCGAGCACAGGATCGATTGAGAGCCTTGATGTGTGGGTCCCAAGAACAAAAGTTATGAGGGGGTGCTGAGAGTTTTTGGTCCTTCAAAACTATATCAGGAGTCCAGACTCTTTAAACTTGTAACCATTCGATACGACTCAGTACTCACGCACCCCTTGCCGTTGACACGACACCCTCCGAGCTGCCTCCATCGTCTCTCACCTCTCCATCGTCTCTCACCTCTAGCCACTTGGGTTAACAAGTCCAAAGCGGACATGATTGCGATTTGTTTGTTCACTGGTACAAAAGCCTTCTATGGGAATGCCTCCCTTTTTGAGCAAGAACGGTTCATGTTTAGAGTCCGTCCCTTTAATGAAGCAAATTCCTTCCATCATACCAGCCACCCCTACAATAAGTATATGGGCGTTTTTGATTCAGCCGCGTCCCTACTAATAGCAGAGCGGTTCAATATCTAGCCGCCCTACCGGGTGGTCCGACATGTAGGGGCCGGCCTATATTGAGGCGCCATATAGTGGGTTCCCGAATTTTAAAATGAGGCACCAAAAATTAAATTTTTTAAAACAACCTCCACGGAAAAACACTCTAAATAAGAATTGTGGATCTCAAAAAGTTATAAAACTTTGTAGTTGACCACTTTTCGTTTTCACTTAATTTGATATCTCAAAATGTGGTGTTTGAATGTTGAAATTTCGAATTTTGAATTTTTCAAATGACCTCGGACAGAGAAACACCCTAAATAAAAATTGTAGATCTCGAAAAATTATGAAACTTTGTAGTTGACCACTTTTTATTTTGAAACCATCTTGTCATGCAAAAACGCTGTTCAAATGTGTCAAATTTGAAATTCAAATTTCATAAATGACCCTCGCACGAGAAAAACTCTAATTGAAAATTGTAGATCTTGAAAAATTATGAAAGTTGGTTGTTCACCACTTTTCATTTGAATCCATTTAGGGTCTCAAATAGTCAACTTTCACTCTAATTTGCATAAATATATGGGGAGCCAAATGGGATATAGACACATACACATGTGTAGCTTAGTGTTGGGGAAGGTTCACGTGTGAGTGAGGGGTCCCGGTTCAAAACCCCACAACCACAACAATTGCAAAAACCTAAAAAAATGATAGTGACATTAGATGTTGGGTGGCTAGCCGGTGGGCCCCCCTCCCGATTCAAAAAAATCTTTTGCTATTTGTTTTCAAATTTTGAAAATGTGATTTCTAAAAACCATAGTAGGGGTGGCTCATACGGTAAGGGGCTGTTCAATCACCAACCGCCCCGCCGTGAAACCACGGTAGTAACGGAGAGTTAGGGGGTGGTTACAAAAACCGCTCCTACGGTGGCTTACGAGCCGCCCCTATAGTGCCTTTTTTGTACTAGTGGTTGGTACTTAGGGCATCCGGAATGGTATCGATTACCAACTCTAAGCCAACCTCTCCAATAGCACTACCTTTTTGCAATAGCTCGTATTATGATTACTCTCGTATAGCACTCTCATATATCATTGAATGTGTTTATATCCCTAGCTCTTAATCAAGAGCTAGCTTTTTTCTCTCTTACATTAAAAACTAAAAATAAATGTTGACAGCTACCTTATGAGCGCCGCCAAGCGGAGCCGACGAGAAAATAAAAGGGGGCCAAACAAATATTCATTGATTTAAGAATTTTTGCAATTCTCACAAATTTTTCATTTTCATTACAAACATACATTATCTAGGCACGATTGTATTTGTAGTAATTAATTATGCAATAGAAATACACAAAACAAATAGCTAGTTTTCTTCTAGTAAGAAAAAAGTGTCTTTCTTTAGTTTTTTCTTGTCTTCCCACAAGAATTTGGCCTGATTGCATAAAAAAATCTACTATATAGTCTTCGTGAGATACGAAATTGAACATGAAATAGTTTTTGTGAGAACTAATTTGCTACTTCTACTTGCTCAGAACCAAGATTTTTTTTTAAAAAAAAAACTAGGACCAAAAAAATTGATACTACATGGTTTTAATTTTTTTTTTTTTGTTGGGGGCCGCCGGCCATCCCCAGCTCCGTCAGTGATGAGCGCTAGCCCTTGCGTCTGCCATGAGTACCTAATCATTCGCCCATCGAAGCCGGCGTCGCTTTCTTGTACAGAAAAACTCCAACTCCTCACGTGTTCGCCCATGATGGGCCGAGGCGTTGGTCAGTGTCCCCGCAGCACATGTCTCCAGCCGGCAACGCTTCTGTTAGACGCAAAATTAATTATCGGATCACACAGCAACAACGACTAAAACGCCTAAAGAGACACGCAACCAGCGACTACAAGATCACGACCAAGCAACATTGATTTCTTATGCCAATTTGATGCTCGTCCTTTGCCGAACTCAAGCAACCTCTTGAAAATAACCCATCGTGGCGATGCACGCCAAGGTTTATCTTAGAGTCAGCAAAGAGTGATGCGACAAACATTGTAGGCAGGGCCGCACCATAGTACAATATATGAGTAGAGGAGGAAGTCCAAGAATACAAGATTGCTATTAAAACAGTGTCTTTTGAAGCAATTAAACATTACTCGGTCAAAGGGATGATCGACGATTCATAAAAAAGACGGGATGATCGACGACGGTCGGGCTGTGGAGCCGTGAGAGTGAACAGTGTCCTCATTGTCTCGTCGCTTTTGACATGCCGTGCACGCTACCCGCTGCTTCGTTCGGTCACCCTCAGGATATCTGGCTCGTATAGCATTGAGGCGATAAGGGATTAGCATTTACTTGCACGATATAGACAACACAGTACCACGCTAGGAGCCTAGGATAGTAGATAATAGCAGGAAAAATAGACAACACACTTCCATGCTAGGAGCCTAAGACAGTAGGTACTAGCAAGAAATAGACTACTCTAATACTCTCAGCCCCAAAATACAAGTCTATAAAACTAATATTTGGAACCCCACTAGCTAATTCTCTCGGCATGCAAACACGCCACCTCACCATCTCACTAACACCCCACTAGCATGCCACCTTACCACAGCTTCACTAACCCTTCCTTACGCCACATCATCAACATGCCCCACATATCTATGGACATAAAAAGTTATAACTCATGAACCAAAAAATAAATCAAATTCTGATTACACAATTAAATTCATTTTAATAAATCCTTTAAAACAAGATCTCACATTGATATATTATTATAAGTGCGACCCATTGGTATAAAGAAAAAAAAATAAATAAAATAAAAATAAAAAGGGAAAAAAAAGAAAGAAAAAGAATATGAGGGTGATAGTAACATTGTAACTCATAGAATTCTTCTTCATACCCGCAACAACAACGCACAAGAGAGAATCCACCTAGTTATTCTGGTTTTTCGACACAGTAAGTAAATGTTTTTATATTTGATCAACCATATAAAATAATATTAATACATAATTAGTATTATATGATATGTATGTAGAACGATGAATGTACTTTTGTAATAAACTTATCTGAATATATAGTTAAAGTTGAGAAAATTTAACTTACATATTTTTCTTAACAACTATTCTATTAAAAGAAAACCGAGAGAATAGAGTGGACAGATCGAAAGGGTGGCCAATTGAGTAATTGACAAAACACCTGCATCGAAGTTGAAAAAAAATTGGGCAGGCGGGGTTATTGACGGATTAACCGTGACCGACACGTTTGTCCAGCACGCAAAATCTAAAACGACCACCCCGTAAAAGTTTTGTGTAGTAGTGGATAAGTCCAACGCATTGCATTCTCTTGTCCTGTTAGAGTCTGGCCCTTTTTTTCTTGTCCCGGACCCCTGCTGTTTTACGTCATTTTAAGAAAGGGAAATCACAATTAGTGCTAATTGCATATGTGGTCGACCTTTCTTACTGAACAGAACAGTGCACGGACGGAGTAGGCGGTGACGATTGGTGGTCGCTGCATGATGGCCTTGTATCTTAATAGCAAATCTAATACTAATAGAAGAAAGCGTTTGGGTATATAATTAAGCTAAATTGCAAGAATCTGTGCAACCTACTTTTAGCCAACAGCGTATGCAACCACCATTAAGGTCATCCAGGATCGATCCAACGTCGAGGTTTTTCACTTAAGCCCTTCCACCTGGATACACACGGGTTAGATTTAAACACCAGAGATGGAGGGGTTTAAGTGGAAAACACTACAGACGTTAGATCTAGATCCTGTGGCTTTAATTGGTGGTTGCATACATTGCACATGAAGCTAGGTTGCACATGATACGTTGCCATATAATATTGGTTTCTTATTTGTCTTTAATAATTTTTTCACACATGTCGCGCTTTCTCTTTTCTAGTTCTCCTCACATTCACTTAATGTATATACTTGCTACATATACTGCATATACTTCCCAGCTTGTTGTAGGAGAGCGAGCTCTCCACCATTCCCTGTTATGCACAAAAATTGACTTTTTTTTCTTGAGGGAACTAGAGGGACTGTCCCTGTAGGAATTTCATTAAAGAACAAAAAGTGTATCATTACAGCCGTAACAAAGGAAAAACGACTAACAAACTAAGAAACAAAACAAGAACAGATCGAAGGAGAGGCAAGAAACAAAACAAGTACAAGAACAAGAACAGAAGCTCAAAATTTGCTTGGCTATATGGTAAACAATATTTGTACTTTCTCTTCTTTGAAACTGTTTTGGACCACATCCTTCCATCATGATTTGCCACTGCCAAGATCCTGAGCAAGGCAGAATTTGCAACAATTCTATAAATTTGATTTGTAAAAGGAATTCCATGTACTCCCTCTGTCTTTGACCGAATGAACTTGTAGCAACTTTAGGACTGACTAGCGAACAAGCTAAAAGACCATATTGTCACTCATTAAACTATTGAACTTTAATAGCTCTACAGCGAGAAGGCTAATTAACTAGAGTTTTTTAGATTACACGGTACCACACAGATGCTTAACAGGCACGCACACTCACCTTTGAGAGCACATGTATGCAAAGCCTATCACTATGAGCACTTTGAAGGACTGAGCACAAAGTCACCACACAGGCGGCTCGCTATCTACGGGGACGTCGCCATACCACTTAAATACACACCGCCGGAAAATCCTGAAATAAATCCAGTACAAAGTGTCGCACCCACGATTTGACTAGTGTTGTTTAAAGTATCCAATAGCACAAGAGAGAGGTTATGTTAAATGCAGCCCATACTACAAAAAGATTAATGTGGATCTGTGGACCGCTCGTGGCTCGCCTCTAGAAATCCATTCTTTTGGTGGCAAATTTTTTTGTCTATAAATTAATTCTTTTAGAGATATATACCGCACAAGTTTGAAAGTTTTTATGCGCTGCACGGCTGCAGGTTCTTTGGTCACGTGAGGTCGTGACGGTGTTCAGTTCCACGGACGGCGACTGCCGCGGCCACCCGTGCAACGACACGCAGGCAAACCACTTCACTTGATCACTTCGGCTCATCACCAGGGCAGCGCCGGGCCATTTCATTTCTGAGTTCTGACCACTCGCACGAGGACAGCACACACGGAGATTGTGAGCACTATAGCGTGAGTTTCAGATCCGGGGCCGGAGTCCTTTAACTTGGCAACCGCCCCGCCCCTGCCTCTCCACTGCTCACCCCGCACCACCACCACCACCTCGCCGCACTGCGTAGGGATGGATACGCTCCCCTTCCAGCTTTCCCTCCTCTCCGCGCGTCCCGGCGCCGCCTGCCGGAGAGGTGAGTGAGTTCCCTTCCCTCTGTAGTCTCCAGTACTGGCGTAGACTGTGCGTGTGAATGTGTGATGGGAGAGTGCTGTTCAGAACATAGCTTACTACAGGCTTAGTACTATTGTGCAATTTGTGCTGGATATTTAGTTCGCCGGATTAGTCGTCTACTCTCGTAGCTACAAAGATCGCGACTGCGAAACTAGTGATGCGCTTTGGTGTGCGACTATTTGTTTGCTCTTTCTCAGTGTCATAGTCCGGACAGACTCCAACGACTATGCGGGGGCGGTGGTGCCGCATGAGCGGCGGCGGTGGTGGTGCTGCGGGAGCGGCGGCGCACACGCATTTACTTGTGGCGGCGGCGGCGGTGGCGGCGCTGGCGCGCTAGAGCTAGAGAGAAAGCCTAAAAACTGGAGCGGTCGGATGTTACCCCTTTAATTAGGTCCAATTGATTATATGTCTCTTGTATTTATATTTTGGAGAAGATTTGCCCTCTAAGTAATATCTAGGAGGCTTCCGTATAAATCGAAATACTCTTTACATCTACAATTCCTTTCCTAATATATCTGAAGTCTATTTCTTTTCCAAATATTTATTACCTAATATTTATTTTGACGGAAATTGATGATGACGGCGGTGGCGCCGTCGGGCGCTAGCCTGGTTGTGGCCGCGAGCAGGCTTGCCCCTTTTGGGCCCTCGCCGGCGGCCCACTTTGGGCTGTGACAGATTTCCTCCCCTTTTTCCAAGTAGTGCGCCCTTGCGCTATGTCGCTGCACGATTGTCGACGCAGATGGAGTAGTCGAAGCACCGTGTTCGAAGGGTGCGGCATCCACTTTTCCTATGTTGGGCCGATGATTGGGAGTCCATTAGCGAGGCGGTTGGGCTAATGCCTCCATGGTAGTGAGTAGACGAGGTAGAAGATCGCTGCGTCTAGCACTCTTGCTCCTGTCGCCGTTCTTGCCGTAGTCGCCGAAGAGCAGGGTCACGACGCCCTCCCGATGCCAAGAGCATGCTCCTCCATGAGCAAGTATGCATGCTGGGAAGGTGTCTGCATATGGAGAAGACGTAGGGTAGTGGAAGCCAACCTTATTGAGCAACGCCCAAGCCATTGCTCATGGTATTGGCAATACTACGAAGCTCGTGGGTAGTCGACGAGTAAAGGCGGCACGGCGAAGGCCCTAGGGTAGCGAGGGAGGCGCCGAGGTAGAGGATCGGTGTGTCCGGCACGCCCTTCTTGTTTCCATTCTTGCCGTGATTAATGGGAGGGTCGTCGTCACACATGAAACCCCATGTTGAGACTCCCACGGTCCTTATAGGGTCCATGGTCATAGTCATCGAAGATGACGGTCTTCATCGCAGTTGACGTGGTAGGAGCTCACGATCCATCGGGCCTCAAGATGAAGCTCGATTGGTGAGGGCCTCAGAGTGGGATGAGGGTGTCGGGTCATCGAGGATCGAGGGAGCCAGCTGAATCGCCCTCGAGGCGTCCCCCGCCATCATAGCCGAATCGCCCATGGTGTTGCGCTTCTTCGCTATCGCCGGTCGGTGGCGGAAGGGTGTCGAGACGACCGAGGTGCCTCCCCGCTGTAGTGTGTCCCGCCCCATCGCTTGGAGTCCATTGGTGAACTCTAAAGCGCCGATTTAGTCGCGTACGGGGTGTCGACTGCCGTGGTTGGCGCCAGACGATCGCCAATAGAGACGTTGTTGATGGGCTCCCCGGTTGCATGTTAGACACCGCCGGAAGTGGCACCCTCTCGGTCGTGTGGAGGGACGAGATTTGTGCCGCCTCCCGTCAGGTGGAAAACGGTGTACCTTATGTATTTATCAAGGCCGAGGTGTTGCTCCAAGTTGAATAGGATCTCTATCTTCGAGATCCATGTTGCCGAAATGGTGTCGCCATGAGCTGTTGGTCGGCAATGATGTAGTTTGCTCAGCGCCAATTGAAGTGGCGTTAGCCCGATCCATTTGCAAGGTATTGTGAAAAAGTCGCCGGTTGTGCTAGGTGATCCCCTTGCTAGCGTGGTTGCAGGGTGGCGAGGTGCTCCAAACGGATCTGTGGCCTCCTTGGTGATGGTGGTGATGCTCTTGGTGGTGAGGACGTTGTTGGCACTATTAGCAAAGATCAAGGTTGACACCGTCGCCGAGGACGACGTCATCGTGATGTTGGGGGTTGTTGCTCCATGGGGCTGGGATAAACTGGCCTATTGAATGCAGAGTGGATGATGGCCCGATCTGCGCGAGGACGTGGCGCCAAGGGTGTGCATGGCGTCGGTAATGTCTAGGATGTCGATGTTGAGGTCGTCGGTGATGTCGGTGTCGACATTGGGTGATGTCGTTGTGTTGCTCATGATGCTAGTGGCGTAGGCATTCCAGATGTTCCCAGTGTTAGAGATGACATTGCTAGTAATGTAGGAACTTATTCGTGCCATTGTTTGAACCGCGAGACGTTGGCCAAGTTGGAAAGGCTTTTCGTCGAAAGCAACTTTCGATCGTAGGTGGTGGCCTCCAAATCTGATTTGATCCGACTGCAACAACGGGTGTGTCCTTTGGGGTCGATGTACCCGTAGCTTGCAGCGTTGAGGATCGTGGAGGGGATGGCATAGGCGGCCCGTGGGAGCGCATATCGCCGCCGGTAGCGCCTCAAGGCAGCGGTGTCGTTGGTAGCGGGCGCCCATGGCCACGCCATCCTTGGTGGTAGTCGTGGCGTGCTGCCGAACTTCTCCAAAAGGGCGGTGAATAGGGCGGGATCTTTGTCTCAAGCTCGGCATACTCATGGGCGTCCATCGGATCTTGAAAGAGGTGGTGAGGGCCGAGGATCGAGTGGCCTCCGAGTACCATGTCTCACGGTCCGGGACGGATTCCGGCAATTAAAGGTAGCAGCGGTGCGTGCTGCATCGAGGTGTGGCGGTGGCACGGGCGCCGCTAGTGCTATAGAGAGAGAGTCTGAAGATCAGAGTTGATTAGTTCTAACTATTTATAAGTCCCTTATTTATAGTGTGGGAAGACTTGCATGCTAAGTAATATCTAGGAGGTTTCCTTATAGATCGGAATACCTCTTTACAAAGGAATCTAGAATTCTTTTCCTAATATATCTCTATGTATTTCTTTTCCAAATATTTATTCCCTAATATTTATTTTGACGGGAAATTGGATGACGACAACGGCGCTGGCCTGGCTGTGGCCACGCGCAGGCTTGTCCTTTTGGGGCCCTGGCCGGTGGTCCACTTTGGGCTGTGACACTCAACCGAGGGACAACAGGAAAATGATGCAGAAGCAGTTGTAGAGTATGATATAAACGTCAAAGCTGATTTCGGCATGAAGGGTGGTTACGTTTGGCATTTGTTAGATAACTCAGTCTTGAAAATGACGAGTTACCCTAGGGAATCAAACCCGGGGTAGCGGAGTCCAACTTCACGTTTTAAATCTTGGGCTAAAGGTATCAGCGAATGACCTTTCAAACGTCTATAGTGGAGGTGGTTGCATTGAATCAATCTCCATACCCTCAATGTGCATATCCTGCACGCATTGAATCCAATCTAGTCGTGGCTTCACCTAGGAGGTCTCTGTGTCGCCACCCACACAGATGGCATGTGCGACAACCCTTGCCGCTGCCACCAACCACCACCACCACATCTCCTGCTCTCACCACCGCCGGACGGTGTGGACAGGAGGCCCGCGTGGCACCCAAGGACAGCGGAAGCAAGGCTCGCCGGGAAACATCGTGATCACACCTCTGTGCGGTAACGGTGCTCGGTGATTGGGACAGCATCATGGCTAGGCAAGGCGGGTCTTGCACACGAAGGCACTAGGTGGTTTCTGAAAGGGATGACGACGGTCGGAACCATTGTTTTGGTTCGTGTGGTTGGACCCAAAGCTCGAGTGGCTAGTTCTGGCTCACTTTGACCAGTGGAGTGGTGCCCTGCCAACGGCGGTGGCCTAGCTACTTGGCGGTGCCTGGCGACAACGGGGTGATGGGTGGCTGGCTAGCTCGAATCCCGCTTCTGGGCGGGTTGGAGTGGGGGCCTCGGCCCGATCCGTGATCTGCTACTCTTGTTCCGCATGGGGAATTATTGGCACGAGGGGGCCGGAGCTGCTCGCCGTGAGTTCGATGACGGTGGCTTCCAGTATTGATGACAGCAGGTGGCTTGGTTGAACAAAGCAGCAGCTGGCGCAGAGGACAAGTCATGGCCAATGCTATGCACGGGGTTGAGGAGCCATGGCAAAAGCTTTGCCCCCTTGGGACATTGACGACAATGTCTCCAGATGTTGTTTTCTTCCATGGAAGTGTCAATCATTCCGGTCTTGACAAGTACAGGAAATATAGATCCAATATGAACAGCAAGAAGCCTTCCAAAGCTGCCTGGCCTGTGGTGTGTCTTCATAAAATTGAAGTGGGTCTTGGGGTGCTGGATATCACTGTTCGGAATGAGTGCTTGCTTCTCAAACACCTGCATAAATTTTGTAATAGATTATCTATTACCTGGGTTCAATTGGTCTGGGGGAAATATAATGTAGATGGCAGGTTACCTGGCTTTGTCAACTTACAGAGATGCTCTTTTTGGTAGAGAGACTTACTTAAACTGGTCTCTCAATTATAAATGTTGTCCGAAGTAACAATCCATCAAGAGGACTCCTGCTACCTCTGGAATGACTCATGGAGGCCAAATTTATTAAATCAAACCTACCCCCAACTTCACTCCTATGCTAACAATCCTAGAGTTTTGCTCAAGCTGTGTCCACCCTCCCCTCTCTCATGATCTTTTCCACTTACCTTTGTCGATGGAGGCCTTTGATCAGCTAAATGATTTTACTTTGCTGCTGCAAGATGTACAATTGCAGCCTCAACCTCATGCTTGGACATATCACTGGGGACTATTATGCTTCAAGCAAAAAGCATACTTGAGTATAATAGGTGATAGAGGGGCTCCTCCAGCTTTCAAATGGTAAGAGGAAAGTTTTCTTTTGGTTGATTCTTCAAGACCGTATTAAGCACAATATCCCTGCTTCGAAGACGCAACATGGATCTACTTGATTATTCTTGTGTTTTCTGACACCTCAACATGGACGAGGATCTGCCTCATCTGTTCTTTCATTGCTTGTTTTCATTGCTTGTTTGCTGCTGCCTGTTGGAATTTGTTCTCTGTGATTATCCCAAACACAGACCTGGTGGTACCTATTGTTGAAAGCCTCAGACTTCAGCTGAATGTTCCTTTCTTTATGGAAATTATTGTCACTATGTCATGGTCAATTTGGATGCTATGGAATGATGTTATCTTCAGAGGTCATCTGCACTCTCTCCGTCGTTGCAAAGAAAACTTTAAGAAAGAGTTTGCTCTAGTTATGATTAGAGCAAAAGAAGACATTCGTCGAAGATTAGATTTATGATTGCATTCTCATTTGTAACCTTCCATTTTTTTTACTTTTTTGTGTCATGAACTACAAAGTGTAATTATTCATGTGCAATAAAAAGCCCAATAGAGGGGTAAAACCCCTCCTAGGTGGCTACCATTGTGGCGAGGAAGGTGGTGGAGGCCTAGTTGAAAAGTCTAGAACGGCGACCTTCTAGTCGCGACCGCAATGCTAGTGGCGTCACGCGTTTCTCCTGGGTGGCATCATTTTGGAAGATTGTGCTCGGTCATTCTATGGCGGTCGCTAGCATTGTGGCGAGGAAGGTGGTGGAGGCCTAGTTGAGGATTGAAGTTTAATGTGTCAATAACAGAGGAACGCGGCCGTGAGGAGAGGCGTTGGCGTGGCAACTCAAGGGCCTCCTATCTGCCAGCAGTGAACCACAGATTTGGCGAGGAGGCGGCATATGAGGCACCCACGAAATTAGCGAGGAGGCCGGCATGGGAGGTGGTAGCCAGTAGTTTTGAGTTACCAAGATGACATGCATGATAGTGCAGCAGACGGTTTTTTGGGGACCGGGATTGTGGCGGTTGTTTTGATGGGGGAACCGAGGATGTGTCTTGTGTTTGAATTTACATGTGTTTGATGTGTTGTGGTGCAGTAAGAAATAGCTATATGCACTAGTTGATGTAGAGGTGTCGGCTGGGATATTAATGTATTCTCTTTTCTAACTTAATGGGGCTATAGCGGGCCATAGCCATTAAGTTCTACAGAAACACAAATATGTCATAACTTGGCAGAAAATTGGGTTTCTTCTTATTCTGACTTTGTTAGGTTCATTACATGTACAAGGGGTAGTTAAAATAATTGTAATTAAAATCCCCTTTTTGTTATATTCCCAAATTAAGAACTTTGTTGTATTTTGTGGAATGGAGTCTATTTGTACACTAAGGGCAATTTTAAGCTTCTATAAAATGTTTTACTTGTGACCTTGTTGAGTAGTTCATGGAAAAAGATATTTGTCAACAACTTCTCGATGGTTAAAAAGTACCTCTGGTTTTTCTCATAACTTTGCTGCCTTTGTAAACACAAAAACATTTTCTCAAATAATCACAAGCAGTGCTACCCCAATAATACTAGCATATGTGCACCATTGCACTGCACACGGTTTGTCAGGCTGTAATTGTCATGCTGATATCGAGCTTATTAGTAAAGTTGTTTCATTCTGGATGAATCTTTTCCCATTTACTTTCTGTGGTGCTTGACCTAGTATTCAAATGTGCGACTTGCCAGATCTTTTTCTACCACCATGTTGTTCCATCCAACGAAATGGTGAAGGGCGAATTTGCTTTTCTAGTCAAAGGACAAAAGGCCCTACCTTGTATCAACATCAGAAACTCTTCGATTGGAAATCTTCCTATTGTACGATATCACGTCAGTCAGTTAGTACTTCTGTTAATGCTTCCGAGCAACAGCTGCAGTCTGAACCTGATGATTCTACAACCATCTGGAGGGCAATATCATCGTCTCTACATACATTTTACAGATTTTCCCGGCCACATACTGTCATAGGAACAGTTAAGTCATTTTGCTGTACTGTTTCATTTTGATGAACCTCCATAGGTATGTCGTTGTATTGCTTTTGTTTTCTCTTCATTGATCAAGAGATTTTTCTGGTGTAAACAGGCATTAAGCATTGTCTCATTTTCCCTTCTAGCTGTCCAGAACTTGTCAGACATATCACCTTTGTTCCTCACTGGTTTGCTGGAGGTAGTGAAACTTTAAGCATCTCTGATCTTTCAGTACTAGGAAGATGTATGTTTTATTGTGCTACTTTGTACTGTTATGTAGGCAGTGGTCTCTGCCCTTTTCATGAATATCTATATTGTTGGAGTGAACCAGTTATTCGACATTGAGATAGACAAGGTATTTTGAATTCACTGTAATCTTCATTAACTATGTACCTTTTACTACCATAATAACTGGTAGGAGTTAATGTTTGTACTTCTCCAGGTTAACAAGCCAACTCTTCCATTGGCATCTGGGGAGTACACACCTGCAACTGGGGTAGCAATAGTTTTGGTCTTTGCTGCTATGGTAACTATGCTCAGTATAGAAGAGTTGGCAATGTGCATGTTTTATTTTGACTTCACTTTTTCTGGATATATAGATACTGAGATGGCCAAAGTATTATGTCAAACTAAATTGTATGCTCTTTGGAGTATTCCTGTTAAAGCTGCAGAAAGGCAGAAAACAATAGGAAAAATACCACAAACCCCTAGGTTCGGGTGACCTTTCATTAAATATCCAGGATTAATGCAATACTCGATGCTGTCATAACCGTGCAGGTCAACATTTTTATATATCCTGGATACATCTTAATATAATTATACAAGCCATATAGTCAAACTCTATCTCTAACAGAAGTATCGAGTATTAATCCTTGTAGATAATGGTATTCTCAATCTCAGACAATGAGATCAAAGTATTTCAAGAGAAAAAGTTTTCAGTATGACGGACTACAATAGTGGTGCAAAATGATAATATTTGATTTAGCAATTGGAAGTCTTTGTCGATTTTTCTACATCTAAATTTCCAATGAATTATGAATATATGTTGTAGTTCTATGATCTCCATTTACTAGGTTATGTGAAACAATTAGATTTAGTCACATGTGTCAATGGTTGTATAGATTTGCACTAATCCTGATCAGGACCTCAAAAAGTTATCCTGAAATTCATCACTGATAGTCTATGATTCAACAGAATGTGCCTTGTGTATTGCAGAGCTTTGGCATTGGATGGGCTGTTGGATCACAACCTCTGTTTTTTGTCTCTTTTCGTAAGCTTTGTCCTTGGAACTGCATATTCAATCGATGTAAGAGCTTATGTCTTTGGGCCCTAGTGCTGGTTGTCAACCCAGCTAGGGATTTTTGTGCAAGTACTGATTCCGGCTAGTTACGTTAACCGGATTTAGTAAGGCCTATTCCGTTCTTGCCCCTAATTTGATGTCCATGATTTTACCCCTGATTTCGTCATCTTTGTGATTCCACCCGTATTTATTTGATAACGAAGCTTAAGTTTACCCGTGCTCCATGAAAGAAAATAATGGTAGTAAAATCACAATTATGTCAAGACCGAGGGTAAATTCACAATTGGACATCAAAGTAGGGGTAAGAACACAATATTCCCATTTTTAATGATATATATGGTTATTGGTTCTCTTGTGCATTGCAAAAAGATTTTATATATATATATATATATATGCAACATAATTTTTAACGTATATTTCATTTAGCTTCTGTAAGAACTCATTTTCCACTTCTAACTCTAAGTAACTGTAAAAAAGTGTAGTTTTGTTTCAGCGACAGTGTTGAGTGACACACATGCAAACAGGGAAGTTTGCCTACTCAATAATAACACAGTTAAACAGCTTGACTAAACGAGAAACATTAGACACTCCAAGGCTTCATGTCTAGGAACTCATTTCTTAATTATATATTATATATAGAAGCACCAATGCAATTAATTAAATGCTTACAGAATCCATCGTGCTTTAACTTTCACATATCATGAAAGGTGACGCAAAACTGAGGAGCATCTGTAAGTGGATCAGAAAGACTTAAAATGAGCTTTACAAATTTAACTGCTGAAGTTTGTGACCCACATGTCTCAATGTAGATGGACCCGGATGGACCATAGAGAAATTAAAGGTTTGAAAATGAATTATAGACCAAATCTAGATGGCAGTATGGTACTATTTGTTAGAGTGGACTGCAATAACCAGATGAACCCAAAAGCTTTTCAAAAAAGACAATCCACTTATACACTTGAACACCCCCATTCACGTTTAGCTAGATACAAAGGCATAAATGTGAGCCCAACAGAGCGACCAAGATGCAAATGTGAAAAGTAAAAGGGGCTTAAGGCAAAAAAATAAAGCCTCTGCCAAGACTCGAACTCTAGACCTCTAACTATGATACCATGTTAGAATAAACTACAATAACTAGATGAACTTAAGCATTTAGAAAGAGGTAGGCAATCCATTTATACACTTCAACACTACTATTCACTTCACAAAAACATGTGGTAATTTTTAGACAGTCCTCATTTTTTTCTTAAAGGGACATTTTTTTTTCCTTCACTGCAAGAATATGGACAACTTCTTTAAAAGTAAATGAACAAATTACTTTAGCTGCTTATCTTACTTTTTCTGGCATTATTTTTATTACTTAAGATAGTACTGTTTTTGTGCGTGCACCAGTTGTCACTACTTTGATTACCTAAAGAAACAGTAATTTGTCTATTCGGTCTTTACAGCTGCCATACCTTAGATGGAAGAGATCTGCTATTGTTGCAGCACTCTGCATATTAGCAATTCGTGCAGTGATTGTTCAGCTGGCTTTTTATCTCCACATTCAGGCAAGTCTTCCTATGGTGTCGTTTTTTAATCTCATGTGTTCTTTTCTCTGCAAGTCAAATGATAACTGCAGCGTATGGTCTGTTGTCTATAACTGGAGTCCTACCCTAACAGTCTCTCCATAATCTACCAGACTTTTGTTTTCAGAAAATCGGCTGTGTTCTCCAGGCCACTGATATTTGCAACTGGATTTATGACGTTCTTCTCAGTTGTAATAGCACTATTTAAGGTAATAACGAGTCGTAAGGAATATAAGTCGCTATGATATCTAGCAAATGTTTAGTCTGTGATGATATCCACTCTAAATCTCGATCCCTTTGTGCAATATCTGAATTGTATATTCGTCTGCAAACAAAAAATACTCCTACTATTCCACTGAATGAAGTTTGCCATTTCTTGTAGGATATACCTGATATCGAAGGGGACGCATATTTGGGATTCGATCTTTCAGTGTCGGTTAGGTCAAAAGAAGGTTAGTAGGGTAAAATTAATGTTAAGAGAATTAACACACTACAGTCTGGACATACTGATATGAAATTTGAAAAAAGGTCTTCTGGATCTGTGTTGCCCTACTTGAGATAGCTTACGGCGTTGCAATACTGATGGGAGCTACTTCTTCCTCTTTGTGGAACAAAATAGCAACTGTATGTGCCACTGGTTTCTCCTAGCATTCCACAGCAATTCCATTGAACGGTTTTGTGATTGATTGATAAAGAATGGGTCTGTGCTTCTGTGTGCACAAGACAGCAACCTCGTGAGGTTTCTGCATAATAGTGCCCTTTCTGCATCAACATAATGAGATTACTTCAGTTTGCCGTTTCCAATACTGCATTGTATCTTCTACTTTTTGCCATTTCATGAGAATCTGATGCCAAGGAGTTCGCTTGGTTTGGTTTGTCACCAATTTTCGTTGCTATGAAACTTCCATGTCACATTTTGCAGATTCCTGGGCATTCCATACTTGCTGCAATCTTATGGAGCTTTCGCGCGATCAGTGGACCTGACGAGCAAAGCCGCAATAACATCCTTCTACATGTTTATCTGGAAGGTAACCCTCGCCTCCATTCGGGATCATTGGCCCTTTTGAAATTGAAACTTCGCTGCCGTGTGGCGCCCTGCTGTCCTGCCCAGCTTAATCACCCTCACGATCTGCAGCTCCTTGAAACTTCAATGAATCCTGAAACCGCCAAAAAACCCGCTGATCAGTACTGACCATTTATCGGATAGCGAACCGTTTGTACCTTCTTTAGTCACACCGTCGTTTCTAGCCTAAGTACCAAAGTCCTGCTGCGCCCGTTTAAGCGGCGATTTGTGTTAGTGTCGCGGCCTTCTAGTTCGACGGCACCTTGCCAAAGATCTAGGAGGATCTATTATGACTCCATTTTCCCTTAATGGAAGCACGTCCAATGTGGACGCTTTCGAAAAAAAGCACGACCATTTGCTCCCACGTCGCTCCGCAGCTGTTCTACGCGGAGTACCTCATCCCTCTGGTGCGGTGGTGATGAGGATGCCTGGGGCAACAACCTCCACGGGAGAAACAGAACTTGAGTGATGGAGCAAACTCCCGTTTTAATGTTGAAGCATGCACCGGGAAATCAATGGATGGCTATGGACGGCGCCCAATAAAATATCCCTGTGCTTCTGTGGACCTGTATCCCAAAAGAATGCAACTTCAATAAATTGGTGCACTGTTCATCAAATTTCTAGTAATAGCCTAATAGGTAGTATTTTCATTTATGGCTCTTTACCGATTTATATATTATGAAACTTCATTTCCTGATGATATTTATTTGGTATTATAAATATTGATACTATTTATTTATAGGGTGTTGCTATATCTCTTTCATAAGAAAAGTAAACATCATTTCTTGTGAACGTGCTACACCCTTGGATCATCATCCAAGGGTGGGATCTGAAGCAGCACAAAGCGTTAGCTAGCTTAGCTAGCAGTAACGATAACGGGCCGGTAATGAGAAATGTTGAAGATCGAAACCGTTAACAAGTCCTGTGCTCATTTTGGGCACGTGCGCATCGGACCAACCCTTTAACACAAAAATTACAACTCTGCCACTGCACCCCTTCAGTTCCTTGCTTGTGTCCTTGTTCCGTCCTTGTCTCTTCTCCTCTCAGACGATCTGTTGTCCGGACAAAGATGCCCACAATTGCTTCTTGTTATGCAATAAATACGATCACTAGAATCAAAATTTCATATAATCAACACAAAAATTACGGTTAACTATATTTGCGGTTTAGAGTATAACAATTTGCAATCCGATTATGAAAAGCAATCTGTAGCTTACAAAAATTCACAAATTTAGAAACCCAAATTTGGCAGGATTGATTTTTCTTTTGCTTTAACAAGATAGTATAGACAAAGTGATCTCCCATCCACTTAATATAATCTAAATCCTTCCAAACCACTATGTCATCACAACTTGTTTAACAAACTGCTAAAAACCCTCAACGACACCAATCGAAGTTGTACTACTTCACATGTACAGTACATAGGAATGAAACAAGGAACTAGGTGTCACACTGTGTCTGATAGTACATTACAACTAGGAACGATATCTGATATGAAAACAGGGGTCACACATTACAAACCACAGAAATGAAACTGGTAAGGAACTTGGGGCACCTAAAAAAATATGCACAACACCACGATGGTAGCGAACTAGGGACAAACCTTACAACACACATCATGACAGCAATTAGGGAACTTGGGATAACTTGTAGGCAAAAAAAGTAGTATTTGCAAAAAGAGATATGTACCTTCACAAGAAACATAAGTTAATTGAACCCAATGGGATCACCTCATGGTTCACGAAAAAGAATGATAGAGCAGAACTTATTCCAAATTCAAACGCATACAATGAGAGGATTTGAACAATTAACATGCAAAAATACAATATTATAGGATAAACTTAGTGGGGCAATCTCTAGTCCATCTCAAGCATCACAAGGGACAATTTACATATCTCGGATAATCATCCCACTTCGCTCTTGGAACTGTCGTAGCCCCGCAAGACAACACGACAATTCAGATCATGGCATCATCAAATGCTACAAGGAAGACCAAAGGAGCAAACGAGAGGGCTAAAATAGTGGCACTAGCTACGACACATGATCACCGTAAGCTCCTCACCACCATAGTAATCTGTTGGTAGATAGTACAGGTTGGGATCCATGAAGTCTTAAAGCATCGGCGTGATGGACGCTCACGTGGTGGGATCGACACGCTTAGCGGTCGGCTAACTCGATGATTTAATGAGCGGGAAAAATAGCGATTCAAGCGAGAATCAAAGATCAGCTCAATCAAACAATTTACAAGGACAAGGTGAGAACCCATGAAGCTTCTGCTTTTATTATCTCTACCTTATTGGCGGTTGTTGATTTTTGTTATAGTATAATATTACTAGTCAACTAAACATGGATAAGGGCATAAAATGAATATCAACATAGACTAGGGGTCTAACTAACATAATTCCACGAGCTTTGGTGATTTGTGACTTTTGAGGGGACTTAATAGATAAAATGCGAGAGAAGGATGGAGAAAGTTCGAATATATCTCACATATGTTGATAAGACTTAACCATGAAGTAACTCAACCCGAATTATGGACTAAAACATTCTAGAAGACACCGGGAAGGACGGCGGCATGGGCCCCACCATGCTTTGGCGGCCGCCGATGAGGATTAGGCGGCACGCCCGGTGGGTCCCACTAGGTCTCTCATCTTCTAGGTCGATTTCAAACCCGACTTTGAGGTTGTATCTACCTTTGTTGCCAAGGTCGGTTTGATCAATGGTCATCGTTCATCGCCAAGGCCTATATAAGAAGACCCCACGACCCGGTTAAACCTAATTCATTCTATCTCATTCTATTCATTATCTCTCGGTTGTAGAGGTGTCCCAATGTAAGGATAACCTCTCTCTGGGATTAGTGTGAATTAGAAGTAGATTAGAAGAAGATTAGTCATGTAATTAGAGATAGATTAGCCATGTAATTAGAACTAGATTAGATCTAACTTAGATCTAATCAAGAGTAAGAGAGAGGAGCTATGCTCCATTGCGGAAGATGTCTTGGTATGGTATGTCTTTTGTATCTTCTCTACAAGACTTAAGATTCATATATTTATCTTCTCTATTTACTTCCATGTATTTCATATATGGCTAATATAGTTGTTATGCTATTGCATGGGATCTCCTTTCATTATTGAGGGCTCTAGTTATGCTAGGTAGCTAGAGTAGTAATCGATAGTGTAGACTTGGTGTCTAGGCTATAGGTTACCTGAGGTTACCTTAATCCACGGATAGTTGTGGTAGCCCAGGGGTGGCAGACTACGTAAGGCCTTTGTAGTCCACCGCGTTGGTTGGTGTTTTTAAGTAGAGCTTTTGGCAGCCTTCTCCCAACTACCTTCTTTGGGTCTTTCGAGGATTTGGGGCGGACTGCTCCAAAGTGCATTAGTATAATTGCTATCATAGAACCTAAGTAATAGGGAATTCCCGGGGAACCTTGATCTCTCCTTTGACCTCTTGATTAGTTTAGTTACTCTTTGATTTCTTAGGTAAGGTTATTATTTTATGCATTGACATTTACTTATCCTTTAACAATTACCTCCTCACTATCGTCTAGTGGTTTTGCTAAGTTAGTGGATACATGATTGTGACTTATTAGAATTCTGGCCAAAAGCTTCCTGTGGATCACGATACTCTAGAATACTCATCCTAGGGAAAAGCTACAATGGTAGGTGTTACATTAAACTGCGAGAATCCTTCATATTCTTTTAGCACTTAACAAATGCCACCGGCGGTAGCAAAGCTACGCATTGGACTCACGCATCAGTGACAACTTACGTAGCGGATCCGTGTGGTTTCTTATGCTGAAAAACTGAGTTTGAACAATTAACATACAAAAATACAATTCACGAGAACCCGAACTGTACCAATTTAGGACAAAATTGGCTTGGGTTAAGCATTTGCTAGAATACAATTTGGTGTGCACGAGAAAAAATGGATACAATGCAATCGACAACTACATCATAATACTTAATTAGCAACATGATAATACCCCTGGAACATGGGCACGTCTGTAACACCCTAGTTTTAAGCATGTCATTAGCATCTCATTTCATGGGCATAATCATCATTTAATCATATGCATCCATGCACATGAAATGATAGAGTTTATTTGCTTGTTTGAATGTATTTAATTTTGCTTATTATGCTTTGCCTGCGTCATTTCATGTATGAAATGTTTGCATAATAGTTGGTTAATCTTTATTTATTCTTAGTCATGCTTAGAGAAGGTGTTAGAGCATGAGTCTTATTGGTCATGTTTACTAATTAGATTTTTATAATGGTAATTTGACTTACGTTTGACCTAGTTTGACCTTGAGTAATTTATCTTGTTTCGCTCAAAAGTCATAGCTATTGACCTTGCATGTGGGTGCACTCTTTCATGAGATGTGTAGCTAATTTCGTGTAGAACAAAAGTCATCACATGCTTGTTTCATGATTTTGAGTGGATCATGTCGAAAAGTCAAAGGGTTAGTTTGAATTTAGTGCTAGTGGGGGTTTTCTCCTCTAACCACCGGAGTAGTTTAGCTTGACGATTTGTGGATTTCAAATCTAGGCGGAATTAGGAGAAAGTTTGTATCGTGTTTTTTTCGAATTTAAGTGTTAAACATTTCGTTTAATTAGAGTTTTCACCCTGAGATCCCTTGCGGATCTTTCGGCCTTTTATAAAGCAGATTGATTAGGGGTTTAAATTAAAAAGAAAGAGGAGGAAGCCTGGCCAGAGGCCACCGCGCCCAGCGCGATGTGCGCCACCAGCGGCAGCGTGGCGCTCCCACCTGCTCCCACTATTCGGCCGTCTGCGTGAAGAGGGCCAATAAACGTCCAGGTGCCTCCTACTCCACCCCCTCCTCTCCCTTCCTCGCCAAACCAGGACCCGCTGACTCGGCGCCCATGCGTATCCACCATCGCCCCTTACGCCGCCCGGTAGCGCTTGATTCGGCCATAGCAGCACCACCACCCGTCCATCGCGCCCGGCAAACCACGTCGGTCGAGCACCATCTCACGACCCGTTAGGAGCAGCCCAGGACCGAAGGTAGGGCCCAATCGGTAGTTCGGCCAGCCGGGAAAATCCGACCGCCATAAGCGCCCGCTGACAAGCTCATCGCCCGTCGTCGTCAGCGTCGTTTTTCTTGTACTAACTTCGGCGTTTGGGGCTGCCTCGATCGTCGTTCCATCCTCGCCGGGGGTTGTTAGTCGAATCGTGCTCCCGGTCGGCGGAACCCACAGCGCCCGTCGCTGCCTTCGCGTGGCAGCCGTCGAAGCCTTCGGCGCCGTCGAGCGTCATCCCGGTCGGCAAGCGAATCAACCGGTAGTGCTTTTTGCCATGCGGCAGCCACGTTTTCCGTCAAATGGGCGGGCGAAAACGCGGGAATTTTACGCCCGCCGGCGGAGATCCGCCTTCGCCGCCCGCAAGCGCCCGTCCCCTGCTCTGGAGCCGCGGGCCGGGGCTGTCCGATTTTTCCGTTTTCATTTTCAGCGTGCTTGTTGCCTTGGCAAATCCATATCTCAGTTAGGAATGTGAAAAATTATGAAACCGGTTTGTTGTGTTTCTTGCAGGTAGATCTGCAACAGAAAAATGTGCATGTCAGTATTATGATACTTTTTCTGTATAGTTTTATTTATGGCTTTAAATTCCAAGTAATTAGAAATGCATATCTTATTTTTTGGTGCATGATAAAATAGTGGTTCCTATATAGAAATGTTCATGTTTTTTGCATGTATAGTGCAGGAAAAAATATCATACATACTATGTTCTGTTGATGAAATGTGATTTTTTGATTTATTTGCTATTTACCATGCTTTCTTAGAAAATTCATAGAAAAATAATTACTAGGGTTTTGCCATGATAATTTTTGTACATGCGTTTTTCTTACTGTTATAAAGCATTCCATGTTCATGGTTAGGCAGTTTCATACTTTTCATAGTACAAAAGTATTTTCATGCATATATTTATTGCTAGCTTGTCATTTTTTGTGTAGAATATCATATGCATTTTTGCCATGAAATTTTTATGGTAGCCTTTTTAGACCATAGGATGCTCTGGTAATTTTTTTGTAGATTTTTTCTAAGCTGTTTATGCATTTATCATATTTATATTTGCATGGGAAATGCTTGCAAAATGCATGGTAATAGTATGGTAATAATTCTTGGATGGCATATTGTTTTGTTCTTATGATAATAAGGACCTGTTAGTATGGTTAGTTTGCTGGTCTAGTGTGTTTGGTCAATTTATTAATCCTAGCTTTTATATTTAAAGAGTGTGCACATGTAGTGTTTATTAGGGAATGTCATTTTATGTGCTTTAGTTTATCTTTTGGCTTAACCGGTAGGTTTATTTGGTAGGTTATGACTTGTCTTGCTTGCTGGAAAAGTTCTAGATGAAGTGCATGTTTGGTTAGAGAGTTATAGAGTTGCATGTAGCTTGTTAGGTTGAAAACAGAGCCTCTGTATTTGCTGTTTTTTGAGGCTGTAGATGTTAGAATCTAGTCGGGGTTATATTGAATGTTTTGTAGATAATTTTGTTAGCTTTCCAGCGAGTGTTTTGTTTCTTTGCATTTGGGTTATAGAACTCCACTGTGTGACTATTTTTAGTCTGGAGACATGTCTTGCTACTTACATTTTTTAGTTAGTGCTAGTAGGCATAAGTGGTGTAGGTTAGTATGGTTTGCTTTATATTTGTTTTGATTGTGTGTCTCACGGAAGAGATATCCACTTACTAGTATCATACATCATAATGCATTCGTCCCTTCTTTTTTATTTTATTTATATACAAGCATGTTTCTATGCATTAAGTAATATTCACTCGTGCATGTGCATGCATCATCTAGGGGTCCGGAGGGTTAGTTGGGGGAAGAGATCAAGGAAGCGACAGGTCAACCTTCATCGTCTGGGAGTGCAGCCAAAAGACCAGATAGGAAGGAGGGACCGTGACTCAGCTTCTAGAAGACTCTAGCTTCTTCCTACTATTTCTGAGAAAAGCCGGTGCATCTTTGAACTTACCTATGCTTTTACGAATTAATTTGTTGAGTCCCTTTTATGAATCTTTGCATTAAGTATAGGAAGTGGTTGAAACCGTTGATGCATAAATATCCTTGCTGAAGTTGTTGCCCATCTATGTAGGAGTCTAGGTTAAATAAATGCTTTCGATTATCATGATTGCGATGAAAGCGGTGATTTCCGGTCACTTGTGAGGTTTGTTGTTGGGTTAATCCGTTGGTGGTTAACAAGGCTGCTCTTTGAGAAGCTGGACTAATAAAACTTGTGAGATTGGATGGATATTATGGTTGTTCCATCGATTCGATTAAGATTACCGATATACTTTGTTAGGGCCGGTCCGGGAAGTTGAGCGTGCACTGTTCATATAGTAAGGCTCCGCGGTCGCTGAAACCACGGCTGGTAGGGAATGTTAGGGGCGGTACTTATGCGGCAGCGTCCCTCCTAAGTGGTCGGTTGAGGTTTGTCGGTATGGCGAGGCGCCTGAAATGTCATTTTTCGTTGCACGCTCTCTTGGTGGCTTTCGAGAGGAAGGGGTTGAAGCGGGTCAGAGACTTTCGTCCCCTAGCGTCACGGGAGTGATTGGGTCTTCGTAATTAGTAGACTGGTTTATGGCGAGTGTCGATTAGTCGCCATCTCTCTACGGATAGTGAGCGGGATGCTTCAGCGTACTTTGTAGTCTTAATATCACAATAATGGTTATTCTTATTCATGCTGCGATGTTAAAATGTTGATCCGATTACCTATCTTTGTTATTTATATATCGAGCATATGCTTTAATCACTGGACTATCTGAGGACTTATGGTTCGCATTATATAATAACAACCTTTTAACACGGAAGAACTGTGAGTAGTATGTGCAAAGCACTAATCAACCTTATTTACGAAAATAAATGTAGGTCGGCCCGACTCTAGATAAAGCCAAGCATAATCCTTGGAGTCTTTCCCTTATTTTTACGGTTTAAGGCGGGTAAGTCTTGCGGAGTACAATTGAGTACTCACGGGTTAATTCCGATGTTGCAGGTGACTCCGTCTAAGCATAGTTTGATCCGGTTGTGATGTCTTTGTGGTTGAAGAGTAATGCCTAGGGCATGGCGTCTCCATATTTCCTATCTCTCTTGCTATTACGGGAGTTGACACTATGTTGGCACTATCTATCTCATTTTATTACATTTGTACAACTATCTTGCTTCGAAAGCTATTGCTTCCAGCTTCACGAATTATTTTGAAATAAATGTGTACATCTTTTCGATTAATATATATTGAATTTGGTTTGAGATACCTACGGTTGGGACTCTTGAGCTCAATGATCTTGGTTGTCTTGTTGATGAGTTTGAAATCACTTTGAGATTTCGGAATCTGCGAGTTTTATATGGACTCAAGTGTAAGCTGCGATTGCCCCGGTAATTACGAATTATACTTGATTTCTTATAAATTGAAATTAAACTCATCCGCGGTGGTATCGGGAGCTTAGTTGAGTACTTAACAATCCGATCACGGTATTAAAATTAAAATGAACCACTAATCTTTTCGCGAAAATTTTCGCGAAACAAAATCTTTTCGATGGTGTGAGTAAAAAGATTTGCAAAATTAATAGTGCCATGGTCATACCCTTATGCCCAATTAAGGGGCGATTAGGTGGCTTTACTAACTTGGGATGGGTTATTGCATCATATTTTTTGTTGTTTGTGCTTGTTTTTGCGTCTTTGACGATGATGCGGGGCTACTCACTTGGTAGTCATGTATGGATCGAAATACCTCGCCCGGGTAAATGATGTTTAATGCCTCGCCCAAGGTAAGATGTGGTGTGAGAGCATGATTCGGACAACCACCGGTCTAGGGGTAAAAAATAAAATGTTTTGAGAGCTCCATGGTCGGGTAGTGCCCTGGCAGACTTGTGTATGGGTACGAGGTGTCTTTGGGTGTAAAATGTGTTTTCATAAGGTATGTGATCTTGCGTCGGGTGGACTGACGAAGCGGTATATGCAATTTAAATTCATGCATTGCATAAATATCTTTGTGAAATTTTGAAATGAAGATTGCTTGATGCGCTAACTCCATAAAACGTGTAGACCGACTAGTTGCGGTTTATTTTCTTTGAGAAAGCGTTAGATGTGCCACCATTTATCACGAGTAGTATCTTATCTTTCCTATACGTGAGGATGTAAGATCGCTCATGCATCATGTCATTCATGCATTAGCATCAATAAAATGAAATAAAAGCATTTCTTTTCTTATCCTTACTTCCGTCTGTCCCCCTTAGTGAGTACTTGTCCCTTTTGTTAAAAGCTGACCCATCTCGTTCTCAATTTCACACAATCTTCTAAATCTGCATTTACAATTGGCTCTCTCATCCCCGGATTAGCAAAGTGTCATTAGAGATATATTGCTTCACATGCCGGTATCTTACGCATAAGGTTAGCGGTCATTATAGAGACCCTAAACCATAGGTGACGCACCCTAGGCAAATTGGATCACCACTAGAATTGACCTTTCCATCCCTACCCTACCTTATAAGTTACATTTTGGAAAAGTTGGATTATCACCGAATAAGAGCTACCACCTAAAGAAGTTGCCAACAATGCTATACAGTACCCTAAATAAGTTTGGATGTTGGAACAAGTAGGGGCTTTGCGAGGCGGCTACTTCTGTTGAATCGCGGAATGGACCGTTGTTTGCCACTTGCCAGCGAAAGAAAGAAGATGATGAAGGCGTATATAACCCCAATTTCGCGAAGTTAGAGATGTAGCTCGGTTTGGAGATGAGCGACAAGGGCGTTAGAAATGCCCGTTACTTACGAGTTTAGATTCTTTGCCCGTCCACCTCTCTTTTGATTACGCTAGATATTAGCTAGTATGCCTATAGTAGGAGATATGAGCTTATCACCCGGTCGCCCGGATACCTATTCCTACCCTTAGTGTTCTATTTTTGGCAAGACTATCAACACCGAAGATCTTTGAAGTAACCAAACTCTATGGATGTCAATTCAGCTTTTGAAGAATTTAATGGAAGAGTTCCACTTTGTGAAGTAATATGCTTAATTTTTGATATTTTTGGTCTTAATGACTATGTCGAACCTTTGGATTCTGGCGTACATTGGATGAAGAAGTTGATTTGCTACATAATCCGTATCAACCATGATTATTGCGATGATGGGTGTGATGGCATTGGATTTATGGTTTTTTGTATTTGTTGAATGAATTTATTATCGCTTAATAAATTCTGCGTAACTTTAAATTAGATGCATTTACACTATGTCAACATCGTCACGAAATTTTTATTGGTTGGGTTATGCGGATGGTTAAAACACGCTTTCAGTCTTTGGAGGGAGCAACCAACCACCACCACCACCTTCTCTCAACCGGGAACCGTTCTTTTCACGAGTGTGCGGATGGGTTGCAACATCTCGGCATAACCTTGCGGTGGAGAAATCGTAACAATAATGTAGAAAGATAGGCTCCATTCATACAAGGAATTTAAGACCACCGATCCACCGAAGTTCACACATTTGGTGAACCCACCGAAGGCGAAGAATGGATGGTTTTGATTGAGGAAAAGTTTAAACTGTTGAACTTGGTGAGGAGTACTGAAGGTAGAGTATTTGCTCATTTGCTTGAAGGACCCGCAGAATTTGGTGGAAAAATCATGCGTGCCACCTACCCGGCTAATACTTCTATTACGGGATATGTTCCTTGCGGCGGCTTTTCGTGGACGCTTATATTCATCAAGTGTGATTGCTATGAAGTTGGGTGAATTTATCAGCTGAATCAAGATGACAAGACCATCCTTTGCGTACCTTGAAGACTTTAATCGTTTGTCGATATGCCCACATATGGTGGATCTTGAAGAAGAAAATAGCAAGTTTCGAAAGGGGCTTAATCTTAAGATGCGAGAAGACTATTGGAGCCCCATTGAAAAGAGCTTCAATGAGTTCGATTAGCTCTTGCTTGTTGCGAGGAGGGAGAGCAACAATGCATATCTTTTTGCAAGAGCAAGAAAGAGACCAATTGAGTCTAGCTCAAGTCAGAACAAGGTTCTACTCATTAGTCATCAAGCTACCACCAACCCGGATGCCTCATTGCAAGAAGAGCCGTAGTTTGAGAGTTCACCGCTTCTACAAGGAAGGCCAATGTTACACTGCTCCAAGAGCAAAAGGCAGATGGTATTGATAGTGCTTCACGCGTAGCAAGTGTTATAATTGTGGGGCCTTGAGGACATTTTTCGGTTTTGCCCACAACCCAAGAGTAACCAACCCTATAGGCAGAAGATTGGACAAGTGCACTCCACCAACATTGAAGAGAGTCGGAAGGAGAGTCTATAACTGCTGGCACTTGCCTGATCAACAATCACAATCTTTGTGGTATTGTTTGACTCTGGATCATCTCACTCTTTCATGAGCCAAGCTTGCGCTTGGGAGAAAAGAACATCATGAGAATATATCGATTTGGGTTATGGATATCGCATTAGCTCGCGAGGGGCTGATCAACTCACCGGGAAGGTTGTCGAGGAAATGTACAAATTAAAGTTGGGGATTTAGAGATTGTCACCTCACGATAGTATTACACAGGTTGAGTTTGGATGTGATTAAGGGAATGAATTGGATGAAGACATGGGGAGTAATTATAGACACCACGAATAGGGTCATCCTTTTGAAAGATCAGCGATGGAAAGAACATCAGATAATTCTTCCCCAAACACCCAATCTAAATCGTGTCTCATTTGCTCTACAAGTCACCATAATCACCGGATATACGATTGGTATGTGAGTTTCGGATGTCTTTCGGAAGACTTACCGGGTTTACCACGGGATAGAGATGTAGAGTTTGCCATAGAGCTTCTACGAGGAGCGACACCAATCTCGGAAGGCCCTATAGGATGCGCCCCATGAGTTGGCTGAGTTGAAGGTTCAGATTCAAGAATTGTTAGAGAAAGGTTTAATTAGACCAAGTTCATCACCATGGGGATGTCCTGCTCTTTTGTGAAGAAGAAGGACCAATCTTTGAGGATGTGTGTGGATTCACCAGGCCACTCAATGCGGTGTGATCAAGAACAAGTATCCTTTGCCACGCATTGACATTCTCTTTGATCGGTTGTCCAAGGCTAAAGTTTTTCTCAAGATCGACCTCCGTTCGGGCTATCATCGATCAAGATTAGGCCACAAGATATTCCAAAGACAGCTTTTTCTACAAAATATGGGTTGTATGAGTATCTTGTCATGTCCTTCGACTTGACAAATGCTCGACTCATTTATGTGCCTAATTAATGAATTCGGTATTCATGCGAGAGTTAGATAAATTCGTGGTCGTGTTTATCGATGACATTTTGGTATACTCGAGAGAATGAAGAAGACCATGCGGCGCATCTCGAATCGTGTTAGCGGGGCTCGAGAGAACACAAGCATGCTAAGTTTAGCAAATCGCGAGTTTTGGTTAAAGAAGGTGCAATTTCTTGGACATGTCTTATCGAAGATGGAATTTCAGTTGATCCAAGCAAAGTTCAGAAGTCATGGATTGGAAAGCGCCGACCTACATTTGAGAAGATTCGAAGTTTTCTTGGTTTAGCCGGTACTATCGTCGATTCATACCAGGACTTTTCTAAGATTGCCAAACCTATGACAAGATTCTTTGCGGAAGGATGAGAAGTTTGTGTGGACACCGGGTGTGAGGCGACTTTTCATACACTCACGAGAGTTGTTAACAACCGCTCCGGTCTTGCACGGCTGATATAGAAGCCATTTGGCGTGTTTTTGTGGCGCATGTGGTACGAGGTCTTGGGGTGTGTACTCATGCAAGAAGGAAGAGTGATTGCCTATGCATCCGCGACAATTACATAAACACGAAGTGAATTATCCAACTTATGATTTGGAGTTAGCGCGGATTTGTCCATGCCACGAAGATTTGGCGTCATTATACGCTTTCGGAAATGTATTGCCACATTTACACGCACAGATCACAAAGAGTCCGAAATATATATTCCGCATAAAGATCGGCTAAACATGAGGCGAAGATGGTTAGAGTTAATCAAGGATTACAATTTAGAGGTACATGACCATCAGGGCAAGGCGAATATTTGTTCGGAGGCGCCTTGAGCGAGGAAAAGCATATTGTACTATTGAGCAACCATTGCGAAAGAGAAGCTTAGTTTAATGCACCCTTGTCTTGCATAACATACAAGTGCAAAATTTACGGAGGAGAGGGTAATTACAAGGCGGAAAAACTTGAGACAAGGTATCTCTTTCATCAAGCGGATGCTCGAAGCAAAAACAAAGTGAACATTTTAGGATCGATGAGAATGATGTTTTATGGTATGATAATCGTCTTGTTGTACCCAAGGATAGAAACTCAAAGATCAAATTTACAGCGGAAGCGCATTCTTCTACCTTATCAAACCATCCGGGGCAGCAATAAGATGTATAGAGACTTGAGATCGGCGCTTTTGGTGGACCAAGATAAGAAAAGAAATTGCAGCTCATGTAGCCAAGTGCGATAATTGTTGTAGAGTCAAGGCCATTCACATGAAACCTGCGGATTGCTACAACCTTTGCCCAACCTCACGGTTGGAAATGGGATAACATCACTATGGATCTCATTGTTGGACTTCCCACGTGCACCCGCAAAAGATTTGATACTATTTGGGTAATCGTGGATAGGTGACTAAAGTTGCACATTTTATCCCAATCAATATTAGCTATGAACCTCACCGGTATCTTGAGAGATCTATATTTCTCAAATAGTTCGTTTGCATGGACTACCCAAATCCATAGTGTCGTAGGGATCTAAATGGGACAGAAAGATTTTTTAGAGTATTTACAAAAGCCTTAGACACAAAGCTAATTTGTAGCCCAACATACCAACTTGACAAACAACTAGGCAAATTGAGCGGGTGAGTCGGGTTCTTGAGGACATGTTGAGAGCATGTGTTTTATCGGCTAAAGGGCCATGGGATAAATGGTTACCACTTGTAGGGGATTCTCTTACAACAACGGCTACCAAGCAAGCATCAAGATGGCTCCATTTGAAGCCGTATGGTAGAAAATGTAGAACACCTTTGAATTGGGTAGTGGCTGGAGATAGAACTTATTACGACGCCGACCTGCGTTGATGAAGCCGAGCGAAGGTTAGGACATTGCAACAACATCTAGCCGCGGCTCAAGCCGCTAGAAAGCTATCTTTGATAAGCGTAGTAAGCCTTTAGATTGAGTTGGTGATTTTGTATATCTCAAGGTGTCACCCATGAAGAGTGCAACGCTTTGGAGTTAAAGGAAGTTAGCACCCTAGATTCGTAGGTCCTTATCGTATTGTTGCAAGAGAAAGGAAAAGTGGCTTACGATTCTGCTACCTGATGGCTGAGATCAGTCTTTAATGTCTTTCATGTATCCCAATTGAAGAAATGTTTGAGTGCACGAAGAGCGGATTCGGTCAGAAATCTTTGAAGTAGATTCCGACGACATACTTTTGAAAGGCAGTTCAAATATTAGATACCAAAGGGCGAGAAGCTTCGTAACAAAGTTGTGAAGCTATACAAGATTCTATGGAGTAATCATGGGGAGAAGGATGCTACATGGGAGGCGAGAAGAGTATCTATGAGAAGTCTATCCTGGTATTTTCCTAGCGAGCGGTTAGTACTACCAAATCTCGGGGATGAGATTTTCTTAAGGGGGTAGATTTGTAACACCCTAGTTTTAAGCATGTCATTAGCATCTGCATTTCATGGGCATAATCATCATTTAATCATATGCATCCATGCACATGAAATGATAGAGTTTATTTGCTTGTTTGAATGTATTTAATTTGCTTATTATGCTTTGCCTCGTCATTTCATGTATGAAATGTTTGCATAATCAGTTGGTTAATCTTTATTTATTCTTAGTCATGCTTAGAGAACATGTTAGAGCATGAGTCTTGTTGGTCATGTTTACTAATTAGATTTTATAATGGTAATTTGACCGTTTGACCTAGTTTGACCTTGAGTAATTTATCTTGTTTCGCTCAAAAAGTCATAGCTATTGACCTTGCATGTGGGTGCACTCTTCATGAGATGTGTAGCTAATTTGGTAATAGAACAAAAGTCATCACATGCTTGTTTCATGATTTTGAGTGGATCATGTCGAAAAAGTCGAAGTTAGTTTGAATTTGAGTGCTAATTAGGGTTTCTCTAACCTCGGAGTAGTTTAGCTTCCGACGGTCGTAGTTTCAAATCTAGGCGGAATTAGGAGAAAGTTTGTATCACGTGTTTTGCTCGAATTTCATAAAGAAACATTTCGTTTAATTAGAGTTTTCACTGAATCGCCACGGATCTCGTATACCAGAAAAAGCAATTGATTAGGGGTTTAAATTAAAAAAAAGAAAGAGGAGGGAAACTACTGGCCGGCCACCCTTACATCGCGATGTCGCCACCAGCGGCCAGCGTGGCGCGCCCACCTGCTCCCCTGTCAGCGCCGTGCCGTGAAGGGGCAATGCGTCCGTGCCTCCTACTCCACCCCTCACTCTCCTTCCTCGCCAAGCCAAGGACCCGGCGGCTCCGGCGCCGCCGCGCCACCATCGCCGCCGCCCGGGCGCGTTACCATCGCCGCACCACCACCGATCCCGAGCGCCCGGCAAAGCCCGTGAGTCGAGCACCATCTCCCCGACCGTTAGGAGCAGCCGGGACCGAAGGTAGGGGCCCAATCGAGGCGTTCGCTCGCCCGGAAAATCCGACCGCGTGGTCGCCAGCCGCTGACAAGCTCATCGCCCGTCGTCGTCAACGTCGTTTTCTTGTACTAACTTCGCGTCGGGGCTGCCTCGTCGCGTTCCATCCTCGCCGGGGGTTGTTCGTCGAATCGTGCTCCCGGTCGACCCGGACCGCGACGCCCGTCGCCGCCGCCGTCGCGTGGCGCCGTCGAAGCTCGTCGCCGTCGAGCGTCATCCGGCCGGCAAACCCGTCAACCGGCTAGTGCTTTTGCATCGCCCGGACGCCACGGTGCTCGTCGCGGGGCAGTTTTGCCAAAACGCCGAGGAACGCGCCGCCGGCGGAGATCCGCCGCTCGCCGCCCACAAGCGCCGCCCGTCCCTGCTACGGAGCCAGCAGCCCCGCCGGCCCGGTTTGTTAGCGATTTTCTTTTACTACATTTTTCATTTTCGGCGTGCTTGTTTGCCTTGTAAAATCCATATCTCGAGTTAGGAATGTGAGAAAATTGTGAAACCAGTTTTGTTGTGTTTCTTGCGAGTAGATCTACAGCGAGAAAAATATTGCATGTCAGTATTATGATACTTTTCTGTATAGTTTTATTTATGGCTTTAAATTCCAAGTAATTAGAGAAATGCATATCTTATTTTTGGTGCATGATAAAATAGTGGTTCCTATATGAAATGTTCATGTTTTTGCATGTATAGTGCAGGAAAAATATCATACATACTATGTTCTGTTGTTGATGAAATGTGATTTTTGATTTATGTGCTATTTACCATGCTTTCTTAGAAAATTCATAGAAAAATAATTACTAGGGTTTTGCCATGATAATTTTTGTACATGCATTTCTTACTGTTATAAAGCATTCCATGTTCATGGTTAAGCAGTTTCATACTTTTGATAGTACAAAGTATTTTCATGCATAGATTTATTGCTAGCTTGTCATTTTTGTGTAGAATATCATATGTATTTTTGCTATGAAATTTTTTATGGTAGCCTTTTTAGACCAGTAGGATGCTCTGGTAATTTTGTAGATTTTTCTAAGCTGTTTATGCATTTATCATATTTATGTTGCATGGGAAATGCTTGCAAAATGCATGGTAATAGTATGGTAATAATTCTTGGATGGCATATTGTTTGTTCTTATGATAATAAGGACCATTAGTAGTGTGGTTAGTTTGCTAATTCTTGGATGGCATATTGTTTGTTCTTTATGATAATAAGGACACTCAAGTAGTGTGGTTAGTTCTTTGGTCTAGTGTGTTTGGTCAATTTATTAATCTAGCTTTTTATATTTAAAGAATGTGCACATGTAGTGTTTATTAGGGAATGTCATTTTATGTGCTTTAGTTTATCTTTTGGCTTAACCGGTAGGTTTATTTGGTAGGTTATGACTTGTCTTGCTTCTTTGAAAAAGTTCTAAATGAAGTGCATGTTTGGTTAGAGAGTTATAGAGTTGCATGTAGCTTGTTAGGTTGAAAACAGAGCCTCTGTATTTCTTTGTTTTTGAGGCTGTAGATGTTAGAATCTGGTCGGGGTTATATTGAATGTTTTGTAGATAATTTTGTTAGCTTTCCAATGAGTGTTTGTTTGCTGCATTTGGGTTATAGAACTCCTCACTTGTGTGTTGTTTTAGTGCAGACATGTCTTGCTGCCCTGTTTTTAGTTAGTGCTAGTAGGCATGAGTGGTGTAGGTTAGTATGGTTGCTTTATGTTGTTTTTGATTGTGTGTCTACGAAAGAGATATCCACTTACTAGTATCATACATCATAATGCATTCATCCCTTCTTTTTATTTTATTTATATACAAGCATGTTTCTATGCATTCGTAATATTCACTCGTGCATGTGCATGCATCATCTCGGGATCGGAGGAGTTAGTTCGGGAAGAGATCAAGGAGTAGCGAGGTCAACCTTCATCGTCTCGAGTGCGACCAAAAAGACCCCACGGGAGAAGGAGGACCGTGACTCACTCCTTCTAGAAGACTCTAGCTTCTTCCTACTATTTCTGAGGCAAGCCCGGTGCATCTTGAACTTACCTATGCTTTACGAATTAATTTGTTGAGTCCCTTTTATGAATCTTTGCATTAAGTATAGGAAGTGGTTGAAACCGTTGATGCACATATATCCTTCTTTGAGAAGTTGTTGCCCATCCTATGTAGGAGTCTAGGTTAAATAAATGCTCAGTTATCATGATTGCGGTGAGGCGGTGATTTCCGGTCACTTGTGAGGTTTGTTGTTGGGTTAATCCGCGTTGGTGGTTAACAAGCTCTTTGAGAAGCCTGGACTAATAAAACATGTGAGATTGGATGGATATTGTGGTCTTTCCATCGATGGATTAGGTGCGATACTTTGTGGGAAGGCGGTCGGAAGTTGAGCGATACTGTTCATATAGTAGGCTCCGCCCGTCGTGAAACTGGCTCGTGGGAATGTTAGGGGCCGATTTACACGCTTAACGTCCCTCTAGGCGTGGTCGGTTGAGTTTGTCGGGCGCAAGCGAGGCGCCGAAAACGCCGCTTTTTTAGTTGCTGCTCACTTGGTGGCTCGAGGAGGGGGTTGCCGATGGGGTCAGAGACTTTACGTCCCCTAACGCCTGGGAGTGATTGGGTGCCGTAATTAAGTAGACCTAGTTTATGACAGAGGTGATCGCCCGACTAGTCGATGTCGATTTGAATCGTCATCTCTCTGGATAGTGAGAACCCGGGGATGCTTCATGCACCTTGTAGTCTTAATATCACAATAATGGTTATTCTTATTCATGCTGTGATGTTAAAATATTGATCCGATTACCTATACTGTTATTTATATATCACTGAGCATATGCTTTAATCTACGGACTATACGGGACTTATGGTTACGTATATAATAACAACCTTTTAACCTGGAAGAACACAGTAGTATGTGTAGGCGCACTAATCAACCTTATTTTCTAAAAATAAATGTGAGTCGACCCAGCTCGGATAAAGCCAAGCATAATCCTTGAGTCTTTCCCTTATTTTTCTGGTTGAAGGCGGGTAAGTCTTGCGGAGTACAATTGAGTACTTACGGGTTAATTCGATGTTGCGGGTGACTCCGTCTAGCATGGTTTTGATCCGGTTGTGATGTCTTTGTGGTTGAAGAGTAATGCCTGGGCACTAGCGGTCTCCATATTTCCTCGTCTCTTGCTATTCTGGGGTTGACACTATGTTGGCACTATCTATCTCATTTTATTTCCCGCTGTACAACTATCTTGCTTTTGAAAGCTATTGCTTCCGCTTTTCGAATTATTTTGAAATAAATGTGTACATGTCGCACTCGATTAATATATATTGAATTTGATTTGAGATACCTGCGGTTGGGACTACTACGAGCTCAACGATCTTGGTTGTATTGTTGATGAGTTTGAAATCACTCTAAGATTTCGAATACCGGGTTTATATGGACTCAAGTGTAGACTGCGATTGCCGGTAATTGCGAATTATACTTGATTTCTTATAAATTGGTCGGCTCTGTCACAACGTCGAGGGCGTGATGACCGTGGGGCCTCCAGGAGTCCGCCGGGCGCGCGGGCGGTACTGCAGCGGATGCGATGAGGTGCGGCGGCGTGGATGTGGCTCGGCGGTGGGCTGGGGCCGGCGTGGGCGGGTCTATCAAGAGGGGCAGGGGCTCTAGCACGGCGGAGGGTTCTCTAGTGATGGACGTGTGCTCCGGCGTGCACAGGTGGGGCATGCTCCGATGGTGGGCACGTGCTTCGGTGGTGGCAGATGACTCGGTTATGGTTGTTGGGAACGGAGTCTGGAGACAAGGCAGGCAGCGACCGGTTCAGCATCGCTGTCCATATGAAAGTCACGTATGCCTTTCTTGATCTGGGGGCCCAATCTATTGGTATACGTAGGAAATGGCAAGCTCCAAAAATATTACTAAATTGTGATGGCAGATCTCAGAATATCACCTAAATTGTAATGGCAGATCTTCAAGTTGGAAGAATTGTAGTGGCTTCAATCCAAAAACTTTTTTTCTTTCTTGAGGAGCAGTATGCTACTTGATGACATCGACACATGACTTCTCTGCGAAGAATTACTAAGAATTATACTTGCTTAAGAAACATTTCCTTGGACAGTTTCATGTTTTTCCTTGTTGATTATTTTATCCCAACGAATTTCCACTTTCGTGAAGTGGTTAAAATAGATACATAATTAATTAAAACCCTAATAATATGTAATTTATCATACAGAAATCACGTAAATAAAATGGACTCTTATTGGACTTTAATGGATTAGTTTGGCACGCAGAAAGGAAAGCCAGGATCCCATTTTGTTTTCGGTTTGAGCCCACCTCAAACCGGGCAATTTTATATGCAATCATCAAGTACTATATACTCCTGGTCACCAAAAGGCCCCTCGTTTTCTCGTACCCTAGACGTTCGCCACCAAGCACGATGGCGGCGGCGCCGCCGCTGCCGGCGGCTCTATTGGACGAACTCGTGGAAGACTGCCTCCTCCGCCTCCCGCCAAACGACCCAAAGAACCTCGTCCGCGCCGCCCCAAGTGTGCAAGGGCTGGCGCCGCATCGTTGCCGATCGCGGCTTCAGCCGCCGGTTCCGCGTGGTCCACGGAAGGCCGCTGATGCTGGGCTACCTCCACATACAAACGAGATACGGGTCCTTCTTCACGCCAACGTCCTCCTTCCGCTCCGGCAAGGCATCGGTGGGTGGCATCCCATCGACTCCCGGCACGGCCGCGTCCCTCCTCAACAGCTCGCCTTCACTTCACGGAACCTTGCAGACGCGTAGGCGTAGCGACCTGGCCGTGTGGAATCCTGTCTCGGGCGACCAGCTGGACCTGCCTGAGCTGCCGCCGCCACAGCATCGTGACTGGTCCGGCTTCTCCTCCAAAAGCCGTGGTGCTCTGTGCCTCCAGCAGTGCCTGTAATCACCTCAACTGCCATCGTGGGCACTTCCTCGTGGTCTTGATGGACGCCACCAATGGAGAGGTGTGTGTGTACGTCTACTCGTCCAGGTTGGCGCATGGAGCCACGTAACCTCAGCTGCCCAGGATAGTTCAATACGTCTTCTTCCTCCGACGCCTCTGGCAGTTGTTCGGAATGCGCTATACGTCATTGTTCATAAGTGGAGGGCCAAAGGAATCCTCAAGTACGACATGGGCTCCCATGATGTCAGCTGGGTGGATCTACCACGCTATTTGTCCACACAAAAGGTCGAATTCTGTTCACGACTACCAAATATGGTGGATTGGGAATTGTCCTTGTTGAGAATAATTCATGGCTTCACCTATGGTCGAGGATGGTTGGTCCCAATGGATTTTCAGGGTGGGGATGGAGTAAAGTCATTGACCTTGGGAGGTTGCTCGGTGTTTATTCGGCTCCATCTCTACAGTTGTCTTTGTACATGAACTTGGCGCCTTCTTCGTCACGACAACTGCTGGGGCCTTCACTGTTGATCTAGGGACTAAGTGGGTGAAGGTACGTGGGAACAATCTTGTCAACTATTTTGTTCCCCTAGACAAGCTTCGGCACTCCAGGTACAAAATACAACTCTGATTAATTTTCATTTGCAAATTCTTATTGAACCATAATATTTCACTTAGTAATAGTATGGTGTGCCAATAGTTGAGGACTTCCGGAATTCTACAGAATGTAATATTTCAATTAGTAACATGAAAAAATACAAACATGTACGTTATTTTGGCTGAAGAAAGACACTTTGCAGAACAGGGTACCTACCAAAGTGTATTACTGCTGATTAAATATTTTGCTATATGGAACTCGTGCAAGTTGCAACTTTCTAGAAGACATACTCCTTCCCACTGATATGTAGTGCATGATTTGTGGAGCCATACAATTGACCTATATTACTTCTTGATAACAGTTGACTTGTAGCAATAAACACTGATTATTCTACACTAGATGTACCTTTCTTGTGTTTATATTTGTAGATTCTTAGCCACTTTATTAGGACATTGAAATATGAATTATGATATTAATGCTAGAACTGAGTTTTTTGAATCCATCTTCTATAAGCCCATTTGGTTGGTGTCTCAGGATATATATATTTTTCAGTACATCAGGATAATAAGTTGGAACTGTTTCTTCAATTAATAGCATCACCTTATTGCTCCCTGGGGTCAGTGGGTGATATTTCATCGAGGAAGCATAATTTCTCAATTAGGAAAGTGGCTTATAGTTTTCATTCGGCAGGGAGGGACCAACTGCTAGTGTGCCAAGTGGATGAAGAACTCAAGTTCCTGGTGTAAGCGTCATGAAGTGTCTAGAAGAGATCATAGGTGGCATATGTCATGTGGAACCATGGAAGATAGCTATTTTATTGTGACATGTATTTTCTGATCTTCATGTTTCCTAGACCTTTGTGTAGGGAATGGTTATTAATAGTCTCTCGTAGCTCTAAAGCTAGTAAAGCTTGCATGGTGACCCTAGCAGCATTCTATTCTATATGTACTTTTGAACTCAAGTTTATTGCTATCAGACCTTGCACTTCTTTAAATTAACATGTTATATTCAAACACTCTATTTCCAGCACCTGCCTTTACAGTGCAGTGTCTATTCACCTTTCTTGTAGCTTCAAATTTTGTTAGTTACTACTGAACCCGAATCTTGTGCTAATTTTCTTGTAATATCCCCACTTTTGGCATGAGACATTTCTCTATTGCCAGCTATGGAAGGAAAGTGTGCAGCAGTTAGCATAGTTTGGGAAATTAAGAGCAGCCCAATAGTTTGGCAATTGTGTTTGACATTCTTATGCCATTAAGCTCAACTAACAGTTTGGCATTTGTGTTTGCCATATGGGGAGTTGGCAAATCCAGCCTCCATAGGCGATATTTGAGCCGCAAGGCGAGCCTGGTTGGCATTCTGTCTCTGTGAAGCGCCGTCTCGAAGCGATCCTTGTCCCTTGGCGCCGCCCGTGGACCATCACCACGGAAAGCACGGAGCCGCTACGCTTCGTATCGGCGACCTTCCAGCCCGCCAGCCATCGCCTCGCCAAGGCCGGGAAAGGGGCATCGATCAAGGGCGGGTGTGTAACGACGCCATCG
>JADLZK010000178.1:0-16321 GCA_015847255.1 Hyparrhenia diplandra
AGCCATTAGGACATTTCAAGGCATGTAATCTCTAGGGGATAAGCAAGCAAATAAAAAAATATCTTTCGCCTTCCAGCTCTCAGCGCCACCACCGCCCCTGCCCCTGGCTTGGCCGCTGCCAACAGCCGTCGCCCGGCGCCCGCGCCCGTGGCGCACTAGGCTGCCGGCCGCCGCCCCCCTCCTTCCACGGCTCCTCCTCTCCTCCCTCGCTGTTCGTCTGCCGCTCGTCGCCGCCGGTGAGAAGCTGCAGCCCGTGTCACGTCATCTCAAGAGCTCCAGCGGTCGACGAACACGTGTCAATTCCGGCCCAATCTGGCGGGAATCGGCGGTAGTATCCGGAGACTAGGGACGATTCCCACCAACCATGGCTTCCGAGATAGAGGAGTTCAACGCGGCGCTGAAGGCGCTCCCTTGGCGTCGGGCTTGGGATCGGCAAAGCGGCTTCGACAACATAGAGGACGCCTCCGTCGTATGGAGCATGCCTACACCGCCTCAAGGATCAGCCGCGTGCGGCGACCACCGCGGAGGGGGACCCGGCGGCAGCCGCCGCCGTCGGCCGGGGCCGGCCCCAGGCATAGCCGCGGCCGCCGCCCCCTCCCTGCCTCGGACCTCGGCGTCGGCTCCGACCCTATCGTCGGCTTGAGGAGGCCGCGGCCCCGGTATGCGTGGCGCACCGGCCGTCATCGACGCACATCCTCGGCGACACCGCAGCACCGGCTGCCCTCTCCTCTCCTCAACACCTGCGACCCACAAGACTCTCCAGCGAGAGATGGCGTCACCAGCGGCGCCCCTGCCCCTTCCCGGGGCGCCACCGGCGCCCTACTCCTATCCCTGTCGCGCCACCGGCGCCCCGTAACCCGTGCTGCCAAAGCGGCATTGCACCCTCCCGCTATGTCACGCGCCTACAAGTCCAGTAGTTCGACGGCACCGGCGACCCGACCTCTGGATTCGCAAGCTGGAGCTCTTCTTCGATCTCAACTTGGACATCGACCGGACTACTACGTGAGTTGCCAGCTGCCTTCCACCTCACCGGCCTTTGCTGCGAGTCTAGTACATCGACTTGTCCAGAAGAAGTCCCCGCTCGAGTGGGTTGAGTTCGCGGGCACTTGCGACACCATTTCGGGCCGCCCCGACACCTCGGCCTTCGAGTGTGCGGTCACGCATGGATTTTGAGGGACAGCGCCACGCGTCGACCTCTTCGTCGAAGGCTTGCGCACCTCGCTGCGGGACGACACTTTCAGTGGTTCGAGCCCGTTCGATGGAGGAGGCTATGAACCTCGCCCGCCCGATTACAACGACGGCGAGCGGACGGCGCCCGACCCGACCCTTGGCCCGGACGCGCCGACGCCCGCGGCTACGAAGGCAACATCGACAACGACATCATGGCTGCCCTGGTTGACCGCATACCAGGCCAGCGGCGTCCGTTGTTGCTATGGGCGACATCGGCGGACTGGCGTCGAGCGACATGATCCGGAGCTACACTTGGCCATGGCGACCAACAAAGAGCTCGGGATCATCTCCAACGCCATCGGCTGGGGAGCTACTGCGCGAAGAGTGGAGTCTCCACTATGGCATCGTGAGGTACTTCCACCGTTACTACATTAGGCTGCCGCGAGCTTCTCCGGGGACTTCTGTTTGGGGGGAGAACGTCCGGCGCATGGCATAGCGGTGGGCTTCTACCTTCCCAATCGTCCCCGGGAGGATCAGGCGTTCCCGGCAAGCGTCCTCCTTCTTCAGCCACGCCCCAACGAGCGGATCGAGGGTGCCACCGTCCTCCTCTTCGACAACAACGGCGGCGTCTTCTTCCGCATTGGGAGGCGTCACCGTCGGCGCGGCATGGGCCGCGAGGAGACCCAAAGGGCCACCCATGAGCACGCCCGGCGACCTCCTCTACGGCTGCCTCCTCGACTTCACCTCCTCGCCGCCCATGTCGATCCGTAATGTCTCTTTGCGAGGCAGCTTCATGCTAAGGTGCCAGTGCCGCTGACCTACATCTACGTCTCCTCCGCCCGACTCGCCCGGATGATCGGCTGTGCGGGACCCTCGGCGCCTCCGTCATGCGTCGGGCATGGGCGGCCCGTCCCTTCGTGCAGCCCCAGCGAGCTTCATGTTCAGCATCTACTTCGGCGACCTCCACCCGGACTTCGCCTTCGCCGACCAACGGCGCCAGTGTCTGCAACGGCGACAACGACAAATGCGACCCTCGTCTTCTGCCGGGCTGGGTGGTCACCTCCCGATGGGGCTGCCCCTTCGCCCCTCGTGGTGGGTTGGGCGGCACGTGGACCACGCCGCCCTCGTCGAGCGGTGGGGAGATGTCATGAACCAGGAAGTGGGCCACCCGAGAGTGGCTAGATGGGCCCTCTTTCGGCAGCCGCCGGCCCGAGAGGGGCCGGGCGCGGGGGGGGCTGCCCCTTGCCGCCGCCCGCCTTCCCTCTCCCGTACGATTCGAGTTTGCTTCATATTCAAGTTAGGATTATCTTAGGTAATTTTTTTGGTGTGCAAGGGGATATCTCATCTATAAGGGAGACCCTTATTAGGAAAGAATAAAATAGGATATGCTTGTAAAATGTATTCCGATCGTATAAGGAAACCTTATAGAGATCGCTTAGATTACAAGTCTCACTAGTCGGGCTATATAAGCAAGAGGCATGTAATCTCTAGGAGATAAGCAAGCAAATAAAAAAAAAAATATCTTTTCGCCTTCCGGCTCTCCGCGCGCGCCGCCGCCCTTGCGCCCCTGCCCCCTGCGCCGCGCCACCGGCCGCCGCGCGCAGCGCCCGTGGCTGCGCGCGGCGCGCCGGCCGCCGCCCCTCCCTTCCTTCGGCTCCTCTCCTCCCTCGCTGTTCGTGCTGCTGCTCGTCGCCGCCCGGCGAAAGCTGCAGCCCCGTCACGTTATCTCGGGAGCTCCAACGGTCGACGAACGCGTGTCAATTCGGCCCAATCTGGCCGGAATCACGTTCAAAAATTTAACTTAACTTGAGGAAAGTACGAGATTTTTTGAAATAAGCCAACTTGCTCGGTTTGTCCCAAAATATTCATTCGTCGATTTGCATGCCGATAACTTTAACTTGATTTATAGAAATGTAGATAACTTTGACTTGATTTATAGAAATTCGTCATCTTCCATAACCAAGTTAAAGAGGATGGTGTGGTATTTTCTTCTTTTTTATTTTTTTATTTATTATTATCAATCTCGTATAGATTCTTTGATTTAATCTAAGCCATTAGATCATAAGATTTGTTGGTTGTCGAAAATATGTTTTCCATTAGATCATAAGATTTGTTGGTCGTCGAAAATATGTTTTTACTTTGAGAGTTGATCAAATCTATTTTTTTTTAGTGTCATCGGGTAACTTTTCCAAAATTAAATACGACCTCGGTTCTATATAATATTTTTCTTCCCTCCCGCGCGAGCCCTTACTCCGGCGGGTCCCGCCCGCCCGCCCGGCTCAAACCGGAACGAGATCCTCTAACGTTTCTCGCTCATCGGCAGAGGGACGTTCGGCTGCTCTGCGACGTCGATGAGACATCGGATGGCAGGAAGCAACTCTATTGAACCCATTGGGCCAGGAACACGATATGGCCCAGTCGGATGCAACAGTGGCCGAGGACGGACGAAAAATGGCGCAATTCTGACGGAAAAGGACGCCAGACTGGCAGAAAAAGGGCGCGAGGCCGACGGATAAAGGGCGCGAGGAGGTCGGCGTCGCGTGGAGGAGATTGCCGGAGGGAAGAGTTGCTGCTGTGCTCTTCAATCTTGTATGTATGTATGTATTAATCTGCCTTCTCCTGACATCTCTTCAACATGAAAGGATCAGTTATACTGATAGAGGTTCCATCATCAGATTGCTTGAACTCGATCGAACTCTTCCTTTTGTCATGAAAGAAGCAGCTGGTTGAATCCGCATTGATATGGACATGCTTTCAATACGTAAGTAATACAACCCCACTTTATTATTTTTAATTGTGGCATCAAATTGACTTTAGTTGTCCTAAATCCCAACCCCAAGTATTAATACATCTTTATTTAATTTATTACAGGGACCAATCACAGAAGACCTTTTCTACTAGATGTTGGTGAAGTACTGCTTTTGCCATACTGAGTTCAGTTCTGGAAGCATAAACGGAGTTCAGTCCTGGAAGTCCTGGAAGCATGATCTGAATAGGAGTTTGCTATCTCAGAATGACAGCACTGAAGTCATGTAATAGCTGTAGTACTGCTTTTGCCATAGTTGTGCTGAAATACATTTGACAAAACAATCACCACAATCTCAATTTGCCATCCTGAATGCATAAACTTAATAATGTGCTGAAATACATTTGATAAAAACAATTGTCACATTCTCAGTTTGCCATCGTGAATTCATATCAATAGAATGACCCAATTACAATAACCATACAACCAAATTGACACAATAATCAGGCTCATAGCCAAACACAAGTTTGGCTTCTCAGCTAGCTTGTTGCATTTGGCCTCCAGTACGATGGTGGCCGCCGCCTTCTACGGTGGTTCGACCTTGGTAGCACCAGCAGCCCTCCCCGTGGGTGCTGCCCTCGGCCCGCGAACTCCTCTTGCGAGTCCCAACCGTGGCCCGGCCCATCGGCGGCGGCGACGGGCGACGGCGGTGATGGCGCCCGGTCGACAACTCCATGAAGGCCTAGGTGTTGGGGACGGCGCGACAAGGATCCGGCGTCGGCCAGGCGACGAAGGGCGAGTGCGGCACCGGTGGCTCTTGGCGGCGACGAGAGCCGGGGCACCCGGCGGCGGCGGCGGCGGCGGCGGCGGTCGCTGCCGGCGCTCTCTCTTTTCTGCAGGCAAAGGAAGTGTGCAATCAGTCATCTCCTCGTGCGTGCATCTGAGCTGTTTAGATATTGGGCCAGTATATGGGCCACATGGCCATTGATTCTTTACTTTTAGTATATGCGCCGTCGGATGCCTCATCGACGTCCCAGAGCAGCTGAACGTCCCTCTGCCGATGAGCAAGAAACGTTAGAGGATCTCGTTCCCTAAAACCCTCCTCCCCTCCCCTGTTCTCATGTTCCTCGTCAGAGCCACCACCACGGCAGCCTCCTCGCTCCTCCTCCGATGCCGCCGTCCGCTCCCCTCGCCTAAACCCCTAGCAACGGTCAACTCATGCCTACTTCTGAAGCTTCTTCATAGGCTACATCATCCTGGGGACTCTTGCTGGGCAGCTTGGGCAAGGCAGCGAGTCAACCTAGCAAATATGCTGGAATCGGGGGGACGACTGGGACACACTCGGCTCCCTACTTCCTGCGTACCGTTGCATTACCTCTGTATCTGTGGAGAATGGTGAAGCAACCTCATTCTGGTATGACATATGGATCGCAAAGGAGCCCCTCAGCGCTGTCTTCCGGCTTCTATACAGCCACGGCGCAAGAAAAATGTCTTTTGTCGCTGCTGTCATGCAACACGGCCTCGGAGTTCTTTGGTTCCGCGCCTCACTCCTGCAGCCGCGCTTGAACTCGAAACTCGGACGCCATGACCTCGGCTGTCTCCCTCCTTTGCCGGCGCCGATGTCCGCCGTTGCAAGTTCGAGAAGAGGAATGGCTGCGGGCGGCTCCGGGGGTCTACAGGCGTCCACCCACTCCGGCGGCGGGCGATGCTGGGCTACAAGTTCGTGTGGAAATGCCACGCACCGCCCTAAAGTAAAAATTCTTCGGATGGCTCCTCACCCTCAACAGATTGCAATGCGAAGCAACCTCCTCCGCAAAGGGGTTGTCGGCGAAGATGTATGCCCGATCTGCTGAATACCCACAGAGGATGAAGACCATCTATTCAAGGACTGCCCTTTTGCTGCCTCCTTCTGGCACAAGCTCGGTATTGATGCCCCCTCTCTCCCCACCATGAACCGGCTGTGGGAAATCAGTCGGCCAGCTGCGATCCCGCCCAACTTTTTCTCCACCTTCGTCCTTTGTGCTGTTGGCACCTATGGAAGCTTACCGCAATGGAGTGGTATTTAACAACGACGCCCCCAAGCCTGGAACGTGTGCTCGTTTGCACGCAAAGGATTGCAGGCTCTGGAATCACCGCTTCCCCGTCGCCTTGCTCATATTTCTAATACCTGGTGTACTCTCTTCTCCATGCATTAGCACGTCCCTGCTCTTCTTTGTAATGTTTTTTGGCCATCGGCCCTGTACTGCCACTCTCGGTGCCAGCCACCGTCCTTTGCCGGCTTGCCGGAATCAATGGAAAAATGTTCAGGTGGGGTCCCTCAGCCCCCCCGGTGCTTGCTTCAAAAAAACCCTAGCACTCGCCCGCCTCCTACCATCCTCCCCTTCTCCATCCGCTCCCGCTTGTCCTCCTCCACCTCCGCTTCTCTCCGCCGCCGTGCGCGCCGCGGCAGCCGCAGCAGGTGAATCGGGGGAAAAAAGCCGCCGACCGCGAGGTGCGAAGCGGGCGGCGGCGGAATCTCGTCCCCGGTGGCGGAACCTCGGGGAAGCGCGCGGTGGCGGCCGTGCTGATGGGAACGCACGGGCCGCTGCTAGCAAGTCGAAGAAGGCAGCGCCGTCCCCGAAAGCCCCGGCGAAGACTGATGGCGCGGAGGTCGAACGGGAGGCTGCTGCTGCGGCGGCGGAGAAACCGCCTTCGCCGGTCAGGTCAAGCGGGCGTCGTCCCCAGCGAAGTCCCCCAAATTGCTGGCTGATGGGCCTACATCGCCGGCTAAGTCCAAGGTCCAGCCGCGGCCGCTCAATTGGATGCCGCGAAGGACAATTCCCCGTCGCCAAAGAGGTCCAAAACGTCCTAAATCCGACACCCAGCCTTCTGGTGAAGGTGTTATCTCGGATGAGAAGAAGCGGGCCAAAACCACAGATTCCCCAAAGGCAGAGGAGAAGAATGTCACCCTAGAGCTAAAGAAGAAGGGCAGTGAGTTTGACCCGATGGCTGCTGCCTATTGGAAGCCTGGTGAGCCCGTGCCATTCCTGTTTCTGGCTCGGGCACTTGATCTCATATCCAACGAGAGTGGCCGCATTGTTATTACAGAAATCCTATCAAATGTGTTTCGCACAGTGATGGCAACAACACCGGATGATCTCCTTGCAACCGTGTACCTCTCAGCCAACCGGATTGCGCCACCTCATGAGGGGATTGAGCTTGGGATTGGGGACGCATCCGTCATCCGTGCACTTGCAGAGGCATATGGACGCAAAGAGGAGCATGTTAAGAAGGACCTTAAGGTTGTTAAATTGGTTACATGTTTGTTCATCAGTTCAACTGCTATGGAATTACATGCTTGTTCATCAGTTCAACTGCTATGGAATTGGAGGCATAAACTGATTTTCTGTTTCTTTTGACAAATGTAGGAATTGGGTGATTTGGGGCTTGTGGCAAAAGCAAGCAGGTTATCGCAGAAGATGATGTTTAAGCCAAAACCACTGACAATAGCTCGTGTGCTTAGCACTTTTCGGGCAATTGCAAAGGTTCTATATCGTTTCTCACATTTATAATGCTGAATATTTCACCAGAAACCTTTATTCTGACTTGATATCTCAACGTGGAATTGAATTGCTTTAATTGGGACAATTGGTGTTATTGAAATATGTACTAGCATCACAATATGTAGTGAACCTGCGATTCAAGTCCCAGAGTGGTTAATGTGCTTCCTTAATGCACTACTGCACAGTTTCACTTAAGAAATGGTTTAACAACTATATGATCTTTTATCCAGGAATCCGGTAAAGACAGTCAAGATAAAAAGAACCATATGAAGGGACTTCTTGTTGCTGCAACTGATTGTGAACCCCAGTACATCACACGCCTTCTTCAGGTAAATCATGGAATGTTCACTAAGTGCACTACTGCACTTCCTTTGTGTCCTGTCTATTCACTGTTTGCCTGAATTCTTACTTGTCACAGTCAAAGATGAGGATTGGGCTGGCAGAGAAAACTGTCCAAATGGCTCTTGGGCAAGCTGCCGTATATTCTGACAAAAATTCTCCGCCACCAAAAGTTCAATCACCTTTCGAAGAGGTTAGCAAAACAAATCCTCCTATATAGGGCCTTCATATAGTTAATACTGTGCATATTAATATACCTATATCTCTTCCTATCCGAGTTTCTATTGCTTATATGTGGAAGATTGATTTGATATGCATGGTCAACACTTTTTATTCCTAACATTGCTGCTGCTGTTGGTCAGTTACTGATTTTATTGTATTTACTCATGAAGGCTGCAAAAATAATTAAACAAGCATATTCAGTTCTTCCAATATATGATAAAATTGTCCCAGCGATACTTGAAGTAGGAGTTTGGAAGCTTCCATAGACATGCAAATTTTCCATAGGTGTCCCTGTTGGCCCTATGTTAGCAAAAGCAACAAAATCTGTCTCAGAGATCATTGATAAGTTTAAGGGTCTTGAATACACTTGTGAGTACAAGTATGATGGTGAAAGGGCTCAGGTATCATCAATCCCCTTGGCTTTTAGCACTTCTAGTATAGTATAATACTTTCCACCCATGTTCATCTCTTCTCTACAACATAAAAAGAACAAAAGGAAGACCACTTTTTGGTGCGACTTTTGCCTTGACTCTGCCCATCAGCCACCCCATGCGACCCGGATTGAAAAGGAAACAAATCAACCATGTGACCAGAGCGAGAAAAGGAAACAAACGGCCTCCTGCGATCTCCTCTCCTTCACCTTTCCTTTTGCGACATCATAGACGCGCTCCTTCAATCACACTCTCCTTCCTAGCATGCGTGTCTCTATTTTAGGAAAGACAAATGCCGCCTAAAGACAAATGTTTGTAATTTTTCTTTCGACATGCAATCCAATCCATACAGGAAACATGCACCGAAGCGCATAGTTGATTGTAAATTTAAATAATTAATTCATCAAGCCACGTAGGGACAACAAATTAAGAAGTTGCAGGTAATTTTCTAATTTGTTCGAAATTTATTACCGTGATAGGGTTTTAATTTTCTAATTTAATATATCTTTTGAGCAAAAGAAACATTTGTCTGGCGCTCAAAAAAGAAAAAAACAAGATCAATCCATAGAATCGTAAAGGGATGCTATACATAATTTTGTTCCAACTAGAACATTAGGTTGCCAGGCCGGTAGGAATATATACTCTATCTAATTATTCTTAGCAATATTATATGCAATTTGTTCATGATTCAAATTCTGTGTTTTTGAGCTTCCTAATGTTTTCCCTCATATGCATAGATGGTACGGTTGTGGCATAGGTGTGTAATCTCATAGGTGTGTGATCTCTCCTCTCTCACAAATATAACTAATCAAATTAAGACCGCATCTTCATGCGACTAGATTTTCAGGTCGTTGCTCTGTCATCCGCGTGCGACACCATGCCTCCGTGATCCCTGCCTTCCCACAGTGCGACCATTGTGTTTTCTTCCAAAATAATGCCACTAATCCACGAGATCCCACCCCCCACCCACCCACCCACCCACGCCGATCCCCTTGCTGACTGCCACTCCTTTGTGGAAAGAAAACAACGCAATCAATCATTATGGTTTGACTCTGTTAATTTCACAAAACTTGCGTATTTGGATTAAATGCTACATTAATATTATTGTTTAATTTTACATTATTGTTACCTTATCATGCGATCCATGTATTTTTATATAAAATTTACATATCCGTAGCAACAACGGGGCACGATGCTAGTCTAAGTTAACATTTCGTAATTTGGAATTTAGATACATTGCATGGAGGATGGTTCAGTAGAGATTTATAGTCGGAATGCTGAAAGAAATACCGGAAAATATCCAGATGTCGTTGATGCAGTTTCTAGGTATACTTCATTTTATAATTTTGGAGCAATGCATTTCTGAATCTCCAACTGAAGAAGCACTCGAAGCAGTTCTTGAGTATCCTGTCCTTAACGTTTGTGCCATGCAGTTCCAATTATGATGTTGCAACTTTTCTGTCAGTTTTCATAAGGTTTATTGGTTTTCTAAGCCCCCATATGATACAATGTTAACTTTTTGAAGTCTGATTTTGATTTTTTTAATCATCTTTCAAATGTAAGACACCTGCGATTTGCTTTCTCCACCTTTGTCATGCCTACTTTTGAGGTAGAATTCTATAGTGACATTTTCCCCTTGCAATGCCAGTCATGGATTCCTTATATCTTGGTGATATGAGTTGTTGTTGGATGCGTTGAGTAAAGCTGAAGCCATCTCCTTCTGTTTTTGTCATGTGTTCCCACAAGCTTTGTCAAGATAATTTGGTTATTGGCTAAATAATTATCTACCAAAATTTGTGTTCTGTCCTGCACTTTTAATTCTTGATGATCTTACGTTTAGCATGTTAATGCAGATTCCGGAAGCCTACAGTCAAATCATTTGTTTTGGACTGTGAAATTGTTGCCTATGATCTTGAAAAACAGAAAATTTTGCCTTTTCAGGTTTGTGTTTTAATTCTCTTTTAATTTCCAGTTAGATTACTTTCATAGTGGCCATCCTATCATATTACTATAAATATCGGAGCATGCAGAAGATGCTGTGCAGTAGAGCTATTTGATGTTCTAAACTAAACCTTTAATTCTGTGACCTTCTCCTGTTTACATTTGTATATTTTCTGTTGCTAGCTGTGACTTGTAAGGACCAGTGATTGTTCTCCATCTCTGCAGATACTTAGCACAAGAGCTCACAAGGGTGTTACCATAAATGACATCAAAGTTTCAGTCTGTACTTTTGGCTTTGATATTCTTTACATAAACGGGAAACCTCTTCTCCAGGAACAACTCAAAATTCGTCGAGAGGTACTGTACTTCTGCCATGTAGATTCTTAATGTGCAATAGCATTTCATTCTGCTACTGAAAACATTTTTTGTGCTATCACATGGTTGTGGTCAAGTTTTCAACATATTATGATTCAGTAAAACTTTGTAGCCAACTTAGCACAGCCTATTAGCTATTATTGTTACTCTTCTTTCCTGAATGTGCAACACATGTATCTTCAAAAAACAACTAAGGAATACTCTAGTCTGAGGTTGTCAAAATACATAAATACAAAACACATAAATAGATTCTTTATCTAGAGGTGTAATTATTCCTTTGCATTGGATACATGGCAGCATCTTTACAACTCCTTCGAAGAAGTGCCTGGTGTGTTTAAATTGGCTACACGCAATTACATCAAATGATCTGGAGGAGATACAGAAATTTCTTGACACTGCTGTCAATTCCAGGTAACTGAAATTTCTAAAGCATACATTGGCCAGCTTGTTTTGATAGCTTCAAGGTTTCATTTGTGCTCAATAAAAATTGGTTTAGGCACAAGATAAATAAAACACTGGATTGCAGCATTTGATTTGAAGTATTGGAGTTATGATAAAAGGTCAGTTCAGTTTTGGATGAAAGTAGATGCATTACAATTGATTTTAAAGAATAATAGTTCTAAAGAAAAAAAAAATACATGCCTTTGTCACTCCCTTTGAAATGAAGTAATCCTAAAGGTCATGGTTCAAACATTTATATGTTGTGATTGATGAAACACAACATTATGGCTGATTGCACATTTGCGTCCTGAACCGTTCACAGGCAACACTTTGAAGCGTTCTCCAATTTTTACATGTCTAACATAGGCCCTATGGCTGATTATAGGCATATATCTTCCAATTTATTTACAGCAAATGCTATAGGACTTTTCCTTGATTATTGCTTAGACTATTCTAATTCAATTGTTCTGAGAGGAAATTTATAGATCACTTGGGATTGTGAAAAGAATATGCTAATTAAACTATGTTAGCTGTAGCATGTGTACAGCAAATTTTCTGTTGAGAGGAGTTTCACATGAAACTGCCAGTATAGCAATGTTAGGAAACATATGTGTTTTAAAGTTCCAAGTCGTTTTATTATCAAAATTAGTTGATATATGAATTCTGAGTGAAGGATTGCTTAATGGTGTTTTCTCTCTGATTTTTTACCAAGATCTTTTTCCGTCCACTAAGTTTTTATCTACTGAAGTTGTGAAGGGTTGATTATCAAGACATTGGATAGAGATGCTACATATGAGCCAGCGAAGCTATCGAACAATTGGTTGAAACTGAAGAAGGATTACATGGATAGGTTAGTGCCATACTGATTTAACCCTGTTCGGAACATGCAAATCTAGAAAATCATAGTGGCTGAATATGCATATTCTATTTCAATTATGCTATGGTACAAGATTCAAAATCTCCAAACATCATTTATATTGAGCTGTCAACATCAAAATTTATAAACAAACCATTATTATTTGTGTTTTTAAAGTTATTTATCCCTGTTTCTTTTGGCAGCATTGGAGACTCTTTGGATTTGGTACCTATTGCTGCCTTCCATGGTAGAGGAAAACGAACAGGTGAATGGTTCTTTTCCATCATCCTTACTGATAAAAAATGAACTAAATTTAAGTTTTTATTTTGGCCCCCTTGACATAACTGTTTGTTCACCAAGTAATTATATATATAAAGATCAATTGCTTTAGTTTTTTTTTTCTTTCATGCTAATGCATGTTTCTTCTGCCCTTGTTTTGCTTACTAGGTGTCTTTGGATCATTCCTCCTGGCATGCTATGATGAGCAGAAGAAGAATATCAAACAATATGTAACATAGGTAGGTGGCGCTTCTTTTGAAAAAAATCCCAAGCTTTCTTAAATGAGTCCTCTTCATGTAATCTTGATGCATTTAGGTACTGGATTTTCTGAGCAACAGCTTGAAGAACGTTCTGCAAGCCTTCAAAGTAAAGTGATAGAAAAACCAAAGGTGATAATTCCTCAAGCCTGGTGTTCAATGACTGGTTCTTATTGACATTTTTTTTGGGTGACCTTCAAATTAATGGTCTTGTTTGTACAGACATACTATAGATTTGCTGATACAATGGACCCTGATGTGTGGTTTGAGCCATCAGAGGTAATGTGCATTAAACCTCGATTACATACTATCTTCACATTAATACTTTGGTGTCTTTGAAAACTTTGTAATTTAATGGACTTATTTTTCTCGCTTTTCTTAGGTGTGGGAAGTCAAAGCTGCAGATCTGAGCACAAGCCCCATACATCGTGCTGCTAATGGTATAGTCGATCCAAACAAGGTTGGTAGTTTTATTTCCCATCAACATTCCTCCCTGTCTTAACTACTTTTGATGATGGGAAGGCTAATGCTGAAATTGAACCAGGGTATCTCCCTAAGATTCCCCCGTCTGTTGAGATTACGTGACAATAAAAGCCCAGAACAAGCCACCACGTCTGACCAAGTAAGTTAACTGCCTCTTCGCTATTTTTCAATGGTTTGATGTTTAGCAAGTCTCAATTTGGATTGTCTCCAAATTTTGCAGGTCGCTGACATGTACCGGTCTCGAAAGATCAACCACGGTTATAACCAGGAGGATGAGGACGATGATTGATGCTGACTCAATTCTTGGGGCTGGATGGGATGTTCCAGTGAGCTAAACACTAGTCTTAGTTTCCAGCTTATTCTGAACCGTAAGCTGTTGATTTACTGGTTCCTGTTTTAAGATCATTGAACAGGTGTTGACCAGAGCATGTGTTTCCAGTTTGTTTTGTCCTGGATCAAATGACTTTCGGTATATTCAGATTTGTGCAGTCCTCATGGAACTGAGCAAGGCTCAATCAAACTATACCTTCAGAAATTGAGCTGTATTGACACTAACCCGTGAAGTACATTAGTAGCACTAATATGCTTTTTTTCTTCTCTTTTTGCAAAAATGCAAAAGTTCATAAGTTATCCCTGCGAACCCGTATGATATCTTTATGAATGCCTATGACCACAAGATATTTGGTCGATGGGCATATCATTTATCAAGACTTTACAAATTTGGTCGATGGACACTAACCTGTGTAATTTTTCTTACAGGAAAATTTTAACAAAAGTAGAACCACAGCCGGGATGTGCAATGCATAACCGATGGCACCGGTACCAAGATTTTGGTGGTGATCTCCGCCCTTCGTTTCACCTGGAAAGCCATTGTATCGTTTTTTAGTTTTTATTATACTTCCTCCGTTTCAAATTATAGTTCACTTTTGCTTTTCTAGATTCATTTTTTTGTTATGTATCTAGACATAGTGTATAACTAGGTGCATAACAAAATCAATGTATCTAGAAAAGGCAAAGTGAACTACAATTTGGAATGGAGGGAGTATATAGTAAGTATAAGAAGAAGAGTAAATTGCATTATGGGTACCTAAACTATTTAGCGTGTAACAGATAGGTACTCCAACTAAAAAACGTAACTTCTGGGCACTCGAACTATACTTTAGTAACTTCTGGGTACTTCAACTAAAAACGTAATGTCTAGGTACTAGAACTATACTTTCGTAACTTCTGGGTACTGTTTTTTTTGTGTGAAAAAACCCTTCCCAAATCTTTTTCCCATTCCTGGTCCGACTCACCATTGACCCGTACATCTAGATCACGGGGCTGAAACCGAGCAAGAACGTGGTCATGAACGCCACGGCAGCGGCCACGCACATCGTGGCCGCCCACGCCGCCGCATCGAACTCATGTATAGTTCAGAAGTTACTGAAGTACCCAGAAGTTACGAAAGTATAGTTCCAGTACCTAGACGTTATGGTTTTTAGTTGAAGTACCTAGAAGTTACTGAAGTATAGTTCGAGTACCTAGAAGTTACGTTTTTTAGTTGGAGTACCTATCTGTTACATGCTAAATAATTTAGATACCCACAGTGCAATTTACTCTAAGAAGAAATACACCGTTTCTCAACAAAAAACACTCATCTAGTGATTAACCTCTTCCCCATCCCCAATTGCAACCAAAACAAGCGTCCGGTGTTGCTGTTCTAGTTGCACAATAATGTGCATGTTAATGATGTCAGTGTGGTCGGAGTGAAACATCGGGTAGCAGGCAGGGCAGTGGCGGAGCGAGGAATTGAAACTTGGGTATTCCTATTTCTATATTAAGAAAAAAAATCAAATTCATAGACTTAAAATATAGCCAATAACACTTTTTTTTTTTGAATTTATAGGCTTGAAACCAATATTTGCTTTCTAAATTCTAGACTTCTAATTGAAAGGCCAGTTTTTACCCTTTTTTGGGTTGATATACACGAAAATACTGTAAATTATAGCATTATACATTTATATATACAAGTATATACACATATATACATGAAAGCGTACCAAAATAGTTGGGTATTCCCGGGAAAACTGGGGAATACCCCTAGATCCGCCCATGAGGCAGGGGACGCACAATGGTTTTTGTTGTGTCAAAGCGGACCAAAACAAACCCTCTACTGCCTCCTGTTCGTCTAGCACTCTGACATTGCTAGTCATGGCTTGGGTTTGTGATGGGAGCCATCACAGCTCAAGCGAGTTTGGATTAAAAAGCTACTCCACTCTCACTTGATATTCAAATTAAAAACAGTAAAACAATGTATGTATATATATCCAAAATGAAATTAAAATATGTGGTAATTTTGAAATGTCTTGTCTTGATAATATATTAAACCATAGGCCACTGTCCTTGCTAAGTACAGTATCTAATACGATACGATCAATTAACACGAACAAGCGTAGAAATTAATTAAATTAATTAAACCCTTCAAAAGGGCAGGGCGGGTCTGAGCAAGATGCTGAAAGCCCTCGGTTTCCATGACCGCGTTCAGTGCCTGGGGACACCTGAGGAATTCAATACAGGCCTTCCTGAGCGCGTAGCACTGGTGCTGCACCGCAAACATCAACATGGTCGCAGCTGTGTTGATCTCTACGTGCCAGCACAATTTCTCCTCACAAATCCGCTTCAGCCTCTGCATGTCGTACCTGACCGCCGCTTCCAACAGGTGGTAGGCCATGGATCCATCGTCTTCATCGTCTTGCCCTGCACTCATCACCTCTACAGGCAGCGAATCAGTGTAGACGAAATGCAGAAAGGCCTCAAACACCCGAGGCAGCATATCAGTGATCCTGATCACCGCTGTCGTGGCGGTCCCACAGAGCTGTTCCTTGAGCACTCGCGAGCGCGCCGCGAGAATACTCCTGTGCGCACTGAACGTCTCGCCGGCGACTTGGAACGTGACATCGGCGCCTTGCTTTGACACGAGGAGGTCTCCGAGATGCCGGTGCAGGTCGGACGGCGGCACGTGCCCCCTGTTCTCGGTGTAGCACCGCCTCTTAACGGTGACGTCGCACCTGATCTTGAGGCAGTCGTCCACAAGGTATTCCGACGCCTCCAGGACCTCCCTCTTAATGAAAGTAGGGATGCCGTGCCAGCAGACGAAGTCGCCTGGGACGGTTCGCGTGTACTTGTTGAAGCCTGTCGTCTGGGTGTAAGCCGGCACCGGTTTCTGCGCCCGGTCGAGTAGATGGAAGGTGGCTTCC